>CAUDMG010004093.1:1555000-1850000 GCA_958450375.1 Homarus gammarus
CACCACTAGCCCTGAGTACCACCACTATCCCTGAGTACCACCACTAGCCCTGAGTACCACCACTAGCCCTGAGTACCACCACTAGCCCTGGGTACCACCACTAGCCCTGGGTACCACCACTAGCCCTGAGTACCACCACTAGCCCTGGGTATATGTCATAGGGCGTGAAGCTTTCCTCTAAAACACCTGTAAATGACAAACAGTCAGTAACCAGTTCGCCAGTTAATGAGTCAGCCAGTTAATCAGTCAACCAGTTAACCAGTCAATCAGTCAACCAGTCAGCAAGTAACCAATTAGCCAGTCATCCAGTCAGCCAGTCAACCAGTTAATCAGTCAACCAGTTAACCAGACAATTAACCAATCAGTCCGGTCATGCTGTTAGAATGACTTACGCCAAAGTAGCTCTTCAGTCAAGCGTTACCACAAGTAAATGAATCCACTCACCCTTGATCCTCGACCTTACCAACACACACACACACACACACACCAGGGGGCGCGGCTAGGAAGCTCACCAGCGGTCAGAGAGAAGTGGCAGTGAATTAGGAGGTAAAAAGTACATGGAAGAGAGAAGAAGAGGAGGAATAGGAGGAGGAGGAGACAAACAGAGGGGTAGGGAGAACAATTTGAGGAAGAGGGGGAGGAGGAAGAATGGGGCCAAGGGGAGGCAAAAAGAAGAAGAAGAAGAAGAAGAAGAAGAAAAGAGAGAGAGAGAGAGAGAGAGAGAGAGAGAGAGAGAGAGAGAGAGAGAGAGAGAGAGAGAGGCTGGATGAGGAGAAGAGTGTACTCACAACAGGGGTCTGGAGGTCACCTGCTGAGGCCGGTACTCACCTGTGGAGGAGAGAAGATACAATATTATTATGATGTCTCCAAGGACCCGGTGTGTGTGTGAGAGAGAGAGAGAGAGAGAGAGAGAGAGAGAGAGAGAGAGGAGTATTTTTCCTAATATAAGTAAGTAGTATGTATGAGTTTGTTTATGTATGAATATATGTATGTACAGTAGATATCCTGTGTGTGTGTGTGTGTGTGTGTGTGTGTGTGTGTGTGTGGTCTTTTATGCAAACACCACCAAATGTGTGGATATTAACACTAATATGAATGCAAGTCTAGTAGTTGACCTCACTACCATAAGCAGATAACCAACTCACCACTACCACCATCACCCACTACCACCACCACCACCACCTACAACCACAATCGCCACCATCACCAACACTACCACCAATAACATCAACACTACCCAGTACTAACACCAACCTTACCATTAGTATCATCACCACCACTATCATCACCACCACCATTAACACCAACTTCACCACCAATCTCACCACAACCATCACCACTACCACCACCCAAACAACCACAAGAGTCCCACAGGTGTTCAGTAATTAGAAAGGTATTTTGTATACGAGTAGAAGTTTCGCAAAAGACCAGACCTTGAACCACACATTCTATTGAGAGCTAAATGCTGACTCGTGCCTCACTAGACCACTTGTGTAAGTTGTCCGCAGTGATTTCTTTGTATTTCTCCCCAAATGTTGTTAAACTTTTAAAAGATCTTGCGTAAGTGTGTGTGTGTGTGTGTGTGTGTGTGTGTAACTAATGTTGAATAATTATATCGAGTGTGAAGGAATTTGTCTTCTTTCTTCCTTTTCTTCAACTTATTTCATATATTTCTTCATTATATTAATTCTTTCATCACTCCATTATCATCACCTGTCACCATCATCACTATCACCCTTGGGTTACGTCACTATAAAAGAGAATAGTAGTACGTACGATAGGTTATTCAATCACTATATTACTATTACATCCTTAACTATCACTATTCTTACTACTAACCTTCATTCTTTCAACCACTATCTCCACCACCATTACCATACATCTACCACCATTACAACCAACATTGTCAGTACCATCATCCCTTTCAACTACTATTTCCATCACAACCACCCCAACCTATTACCACCATCCCTTCAACTACTATCCCCAGTACTACCACCATCCCTTCAACTACTATCCCAACCTATCATATATGAAATAAACTCGTCAATTAACCGGTAATGCCCTGTAACGCCTCCCTAGTACTTGTATGGTAGTATGGTTAGGTCAGGTCAAAGGTCAGGTCAGGGTATTCCACAACAGGTACAGGTACTCCCCATTATAGAGAGGTCAGGTGAGAGTAAACTACTTTTTAATAATATTTAGTTAATCAGCAGAAACACAGGTGAGTATAAGGCAACACCACCACTACTCTGAATGTAAACAAACTCTCTAACTCTTTATCTCATCTCATCTCGTTTCATCTCATCTCATTCTCACAATCCACACTACACCTGCAGCGCAATTTCTAACCTACACCTGGGCAATCTCTAACCTACAGTACACCTGGGCAATTTTCTGACCACTTTCACTTAGTTCAGAACACACAATAATTCCTTGTTTTTCTACGATACTTATAATTATACTTCCATCACCTCCCCCCAGCCCCCTCACCCATCCCCCCCACCCCCCCCCCCCGCCCCCTCTCCCCAGCAGGACCTTGAACCTTCACTATTACTGGTATGGCGAGAAACACGTTACTAACATAGGAACAGGCGTGGTGAGTCGAGTCGTCAGGTATAAGGTGTGTATAAGAGTAAGTATAAGGTGTGTATAAGGTGTGAAAGGGAGGGCCAAGGTGTTGTGTGGGTGGATTTTCGAGGAAGTTTTGAAGTCTGGACTGGTGGGTGGATGGTGTGGATGGGTGGGTGGTGTGGATGGGTGTGTGTGTGTGTGTGTGTGATCTTAACGTGAAGAATTAAAAAAAAATCGAAAGAAAGAGGAAGGGAAGAGGAAGACAGAAGACGAAGGTGACGTAGAAGTTGGCGAGGAAGAAAGAAGAAACAAGAATAACAACGAAGACAAAGAGAAAAAAGGACACGAAGAAAAACAATGGAACAACAAGAGAGACAAGATGGCAAAGATCCCTACACCTCACACCCTGCCAGGCCACAGACTACACCTCCCACACCCTGCTAGGCCCCAGGCTACACCTCCCACACCCTGCTAGGCCCCAGGCTACACCTCCCACACTCTGCCAGGCCCCAAAATACACTTCCCACACCCTGCCAGGCCCCAGACTACACCTCCCACACCCTGCCAGGCCACAGACTACACCTCCCACACCCTGCCAGGCCCCAGACTACACCTCCCACACCCTGTCAGGCCCGAGACTACACCTCCCACACCCTGCCAGGTCCCAGACTAGAACCTTTGTCCCGCGGGTTGGTGTAGTTGTTGACCCCCCACACCTACACCTACACTCAGTTTTATGCTCTACTTAATATAAACATAACATGGAGGACCTGGTGTATTAGTTAAGGAATTACAAGATGGTCGTGATGATGAGGTGAGGTGAGGGGGTGAGGGGTGAGGGAGGTGAGGGGTGAGGGAGGTGAGGGGTGAGGGAGGTGAGGGGTGAGGGGGTGAGGCGAGGGAGGGGGTGAGGGGGTGAGGCGAGGGAGGGGGTGAGGCGAGGATGGTGAGGGGTGAGGGAGGTGAGGGGTGAGGGAGGTGAGGGGTGAGGGAGGTGAGGGGTGAGGGGGTGAGGCGAGGGAGGGGGTGAGGGGATGAGGCGAGGATGGTGAGGGGTGGGGGGAGGTAGAGGAGGAGAGAGTTGGGAAGTGGAGAGGGAAGGAAAAGAGAGTGAGAGGGAGGGGGAGGTAAGGGAGGAGAGAGTTGGGGGGGTGGGAGGAAGGGAGAAGAGAGAGTGAGGAAGAGGGAAGGGCAAGATGACGACGGAGAAGGAAGGGTTGGACAAAAACGTGAGGGGAAGAAAAGAGGGAGGAAAGGGAGACAGGAAGGAGGGGGGAAAAGAGACTTTCTCACATGTGAATTATGGGACAGTAATGGGAAAGAAAGAGGGAGGGAGAAAGGGGTTGGAGAAAGTGAAAAAGAGGAGGTGTTAATTTTAAGGACAAGAGTGAGGTTAGAAAATGAAAGGGAGAGAGTGAAAGGGATGAGAGGGAAGACTGAGAGAAATTAAAGAGGGCGAGAAGAGGGAAGGCTGAAGAGTGAGACAAAAGACTGAGTGAGTGAAAGGGAATAGAGGGGGGGGGGAACCCTAGAGTAAGTAAGGTGAGAGAGGGAGTGAGAGGGCGAGGGAGAGGATGAGAGGGTTAGTAAGAACGTTTGGTGAGAGGAGAGGTGTGTGTGGAAGATGAGAGGAGGGGGAGGAAGAGGGAACAAGGAGAGAAGAAGAGAAAGGTGGGAAAGAGGAAAACATGAGAAAGAGGGAGAGAGAAGGAGGAAGATGGGAGAGAGAGAGAGAGAAAGGGAGATGAAAAAGAGGGAAGGAGGGGGTGAGAGAGAGAAAGGGATTAAAATAGGGTGAAAGGGGAGGTGAAACAGGGAGAGGGGAGGTGGGAGAAAGGGAGAAGAGAACGTGGGAGAGAGGAAAAAGTGAAAGGAAGAAGAGAGGGAGAAGAGACATGAGAAACAAGGATATGGGAGAGAAGAAGGTTAGAAAGGGAGAGACAGGGAGAAGAGAAAGAGGGAAAGACAGGGAGAAGAGAAAGAGGGAAGGACAGGGAGAAGAGAAAGACAAAATAAGGATGATACAAACTTCTTCAGTGTTAAATTTCTTCGTCATATTCACAAAGTTTTGGCAAAAAGAGTAGGTGGAGTAAGAGGAGTGGGAAGGGAAAGAGAAGGAGGAAGAAGAGGTGAAAGAGTAGGTGAAGGGGGAGAAGGAAGAGGAGTTAGAGGAGGAGGTTGGAAGGGGAAAAGAAGGAGGTGAAAGCGAATGAGGAAGAGGAGGTGAAAGAGGAGGAAGAAGAGGAGTAATTGGATGATGAGGAGGAAGAGGAGTTAAAGGAGGAGGGAGAATAGGAGGAAGAGAACTAGTACGTACACACACACACACACACACGATATCTTATCAGTGAAAGATGATGAAAAAAACCTGTCACAGATAAATCCTCTTCAACGACTTAAAATAATCGTCGAAAAGACCTCAACGACAGATGGCACCTCACCCCCTACAGGAAAAAAGACTACCTCACCCCCTACAGGAAAAAAGACTACCTCACCACCTACAGGAAAAAAGACTACCTCACCACCTACAGGAAAAAAGACTACCTCACCACCTATAGGAAAAAAGACTACTTCACCACCTACAGGAAAAAAGACTACCTCACCACCTACAGGAAAAAAGACTACCTCACCACCTACAGGAAAAAGACTCGCATAATTCTCAAAACGCGCGAGTCATCAAAATTTATGACTGGAGGCACCGTTGGTATGACAGGTAGCGTCAGTTAATTAACACGTACCTATAGTCATGGTGGTGAGGGAGATATCATGAGAGAATCGAATAGGTGTTAATGTCTCGGCTTGTTAATTATTGGGTTGAAGATGATGGTAAGGTTGATGAGCCGAAGGACCAAGAAGGGAGAGAGAGAGAGAGAGAGAGAGAGAGAGAGAGAGAGAGAGAGAGAGAGAGAGAGAGAGAGAGAGAGAGAGAGAGAGAGAGAGACTCCATACTCCTTTCTCCTTCTCTACCTTAACTCCCCCCCCCCCCCCCCCCCCTCCTTCTACCACACTATCCTCTACAACCAAAAACACATATGTCTCTCCATGGACACAACCAACCAAAAACCAACCAGTATATACAAACACAAACATACGCTTATTTACGCATACTGTGAACACACCAACTATAGTATTACCTGATATATACACAACGATATAAGAGACAGTTTATTCGATCAAATTAGTGTTGATTTTCTTAAGACAAACCCCCAACCCCAACAATAGCAATAACAACAAAAGCATTAATCATACAACTAAATGCAGATAATACGTCAACATACGCATGGTTACCTGTCGCACCTGTCCCATACAATATATTATTAGACTCTCACCTGTGCTGGGAGGCTAATGAACCCTCGCAGCTTCAGTCATAAATTTAAGAATACGCCTTTTTTTTTTACGCCCGACCTGAATATCAATAAGTATGTCGCCAGAGTCATAAAGGGTGATATATCATGGTGGTATCCTGGTGGTTGCCTATGGTTTAATTAATGGTTAACAGCTGTAGCCTTAACTACCATAAAACAACAACAAAAACAATAATAATAATAATAATAATAAAAATAATAATAACAATGATAATAATAATTTTACAAGACATTCCCCACTTAAAAGACTTTCAACCTAGAGCACACATTCTCAAAAGTTCCCAAGATACATTTTACCACTAAGCTGAAGACGTGAGACCGTTTCCATCAGGTTCAATTAAAGCTTCGATATATAGCTGATGGCCCTAAGAAAATGGACTTAAAAGACGCTGAGACTCTACTTTAAGATGGCGTCGTGAAGCTTAAGATACCAGGTGGGGGGGGGGAGGAGGGGGAGGTGGGGGGGGGGGGAAGGGGGTAGGAGGGGGAGATAATGAACCGTACGAAGCTTTGTGAACCCCGAGTCGCTTCTGCAGCTTCATAAATGGTTGAGGCTCCGAGACGCGTTTATCAATAGAGTGCTGCTTGATATATGTGACACAAATGGGGATATCCCTGCACCTTATAGAGAGAGCGCACACACACACACACACACACACACACACACACACACAGACTTCATTAAACTGAACTGTACTGACTCTTGGCATTAGACACACAACACCGACGAACAAAACTGGTCCTATTTAACTGAACTCTGAACTGATCTCCTGATGGACACTATTATGGCTTAAACTGACTTAAGGTTAATGTTGGAATGAACCCCTTACTGCCATGCTGACATAAGGAATCATGATAATCTTAAACTCGAGGCATGATAATACTATGCCATACCTGTCTGCCGAGAGGAACAACACAAAATAAAACCAAACAAAATAAAAAACTAAAAAAAGTGTTGCTATTGATCTTTCACCATAATGTAAGTGAAGCAAATTACATGTGGTTTAATAATTATATATAATGATCTGCAATATAAGATAAGGGGTAGGTTCTTCTTCTTTCCCTTCCCCTCTTCTTCTCCCTCTTCCTCTTCTCCCTCTTCCTCTACTTCCCCCATCCACTTCGCCTCCTCTTGTCTCTCTACCATCTCCTCCCACCCTTCCTCCTCCTCTTCCGCCCCTCCCTCACCTTCTCCTACTCCATCTTTAACCCCTCTTTCGCCTCCACCTCCTCCTATTCTTTTTCTTCCCGCCCCCTCTTACTCCAATCCTCCTCCACCTCATCAGCCTGGCCACAACAAAGACCAAAGGGGGCGGAGGGGAGGGAGGAGAGGGAGGGGGGGGGAAGAGTCATAAATCAAGAGTCAATAATAGAGGAAAATACTTATTATCGACCCTCCTCTCCCCCCCTCCCCCCCTGAACCCCTCCTCTCCCCCCCTCCTTCCCCCCTGAACATCCTGTATCTCTCCACAACAAGTTCGGTAAAAAAAAAAAAAAAAAAAAAAAAAAAAAACAAAAAAACGTACATATTTCAAGGTCAGAATATCGGATAAGCGTAGGCAAAAAAATATGTAAAATATGTAAGAGACACACACAAAGGGACTAACGCTATTTGTATATCCTCCTCTGTGGGTGTAGGGGGAGAATAATAATAATAATAATAATAATAATAATAATAATAATAATAATAATAATAAATTACTACTTACTGCTAATTGGTGACATTATTTACCATATTCGTGAGAGAGTGAGACAGGCTAAGAGACCACCCAACACCTCGCATAACCAGACAGACAGACACAGACAGACAGACAGACAGACAGACAAACAGACAGAAAATCATAAAATGTTACAATAACCTTACAAACATATATTCAGAATACAGATAAAAATGCACGCTATTTTTCCAAAGGATTTCTAACCAAACCTAACCTAACCTAACCTAACCAAACCTAACCTAACCTAACCTAACCTAACCAAACCTAACCTAACCTAACCAAAGTCCATAGGTGTTCTTCTTTACCTATGGAGGATTTGTGTTGGCAGTCTTATTGATCTGTCTAGAGCTGAAGTTATTATTGGTAAAAGTTAAGACTAGGAATTGACAGGTAAATGGACAGGAGAGAGAGAGAGAGAGAGAGAGAGAGAGAGAGAGAGAGAGAGAGAGAGAGAGAGAGAGAGAGAGAGAGAGAGAGAATAAGACTTTTACTGACTTCCAACAATGGGAATCGCCTCTTTCCCTCTTTCCCACCAATCAATTTTACCGATTCCCCACCCATCACATTACCACCCTTTCTTCCCTATACCAACCACACTAACCCTTTCTTCCTCCACCCATTATATTCTCCTTTCCCGCCACACTTCCCTTTCTCCCCTAGACCATCACATTTCCCTCCCCTCCCCCTAAATGATTGCTGAATAGATAATGTATTTTTGAGACCCTCACAAGCTCAACCAACCACTATGTCTACGATGAGTTTTTCTGTTAACCTTTGCAATATATTTTTCAAGTCTAAAAAAAAATATTAAAACTCGAATCAACAATAATAATAATAATAATAATAATAATAATAATAATAATAATAATATATTTTGCCAAATTATGAAAAAAATAACTGAGCCGAAAGAAGGAATAGGAAGAAAAGATAGAGAAAAAAAAGAGAAACAGGAAAGAAAGTGAAAGAAGATAGAACCAAAGACGAAAGAGAGAGAGAGAGAGAGAGAGAGAGAGAGAGAGAGAGAGAGAACGTGTGTGTGTGTGTGTGTGTGGAGTAATTAATGTAGTTACGTCCACAAAACAAAAATCAAAACACACTGAGACTCTCACCTTAGTTTCATACGTTGAACTCAACTTCAGTCCTAAATTAAGGTAGTTAAGGTCGAATTAAGATAGTTTAGGTCGAATTAAGGTAGTTAAGGTCGAATTAAGTTAGTTAAAGTCGAATTAAGATAGTTATGGTCGAATTAAGATAGTTAAGGTCAAATTAAGATAGTTAAGGTCAAATTTAGATAGTTAAGGTCGAATTAAGATAGTTAAGGTCGAATTAAGATAGTTAAGGTCAAATTAAGGTAGTTAAGGTCGAATTAAGATAGTTAAGGTCGAATTAAGGTAGTTAAGGTCAAATTAAGATAGTTAAGGTCGAATTAAGGTAGTTAAGGTCGAATTAAGGTAGTTAAGGTCAAATTAAGATAGTTAAAGTCAAATTAAGATAGTTAAAGTCAAATTAAGATAGTTAAGGTCGAATTAAGATAGTTAAGGTCGAATTAAGATAGTTTAGGTCAAATTAAGATAGTTAAGGTCAAATTAAGATAGTTAAGGTCGAATTAAGATAGTTAAGGTCGAATTAAGATAGTTAAGGTCGAATTAAGATAGTTAAGGTCGAATTAAGATAGTTAAGGTCAAATTAAGATAGTTAAGGTCGAATTAAGATAGTTAAGGTCGAATTAAGATAGTTTAGGTCAAATTAAGATAGTTAAGGTCGAATTAAGGTAGTTAAGGTCGAATTTAGGTAATCAAGGTCGAATTTAGGTAATTAAGGTCGAATTTAGGTAGTTAAGGTCGAATTAAGATAGTTAAGGTCGAATTAAGATAGTTAAGGTCGAATTAAGATAGTTAAGGTCGAATTAAGATAGTTAAGGTCGAATTAAGGTAATTAAGGTCGAATTTAGGTAGTTAAGGTCGAATTAAGATAGTTAAGGTCGAATTAAGATAGTTAAGGTCGAATTAAGATAGTTTAGGTCGAATTAAGATAGTTAAGGTCGAATTAAGATAGTGAAGGTCGAATTAAGATAGTTTAGGTCGAATTAAGATAGTTTAGGTCGAATTAAGATAGTTAAGGTCGAATTAAGATAGTTTAGGTCAAATTAAGATAGTTAAGGTCAAATTAAGATAGTTAAGGTCGAATTAAGATAGTTAAGGTCGAATTAAGATAGTTAAGGTCAAATTAAGATAGTTAAGGTCGAATTAAGATAGTTTAGGTCAAATTAAGATAGTTAAGGTCGAATTAAGGTAGTTAAGGTCGAATTAAGGTAGTTAAGATCGAATTTAGGTAATTAAGGTCGAATTTAGGTAGTTAAGGTCGAATTAAGATAGTTAAGGTCGAATTAAGATAGTTTAGATCGAATTAAGATAGTTAAGGTCGAATTAAGATAGTTAAGGTCGAATTAAGATAGTTAAGGTCGAATTAAGATAGTTAAGGTCGAATTAAGATAGTTAAGGTCGAATTAAGATAGTATTAGTATTATGTTGTTTATATAGTTTAGTTTAAGTTTACCTGGTTATTGTTGGTGTTGATTTTTGTTTTGTTTTCAGGTAAGGGGATAATTAGCCGTTGGAACAGGTGAGAAATAGGTAAATGATGTCCTGCTCTCTCTCTCTCTCTCTCTCTCTCCTCTTCTTATTTCAATTACAGCTATCACCACCTCCAAATACCCTGCAGTGCCACTACTACTACTACTACTACTACTACTACTACTACTACTTACTACAACGAAGCATTGAAATTCACTATATTGTAACACTCACCATATCATATTGACACCACTACCATAACACAATCACACCATCACTACCATCACCACCACCATACTCGCACCATCACCACCATCACCAAAACACACTCTCACCACCTAAACATTCACAACATCACCACCACCACCACAACCACCACCACCACAAAACTCGCTTCGACAACCACAAACTTTCTATAATTGTTTGAGTGGCGGTGTGGCAGCCCTCCACTTACAGTATGATGGAGATACTGAAAAATGCACACACACGCACGCACGCACACACACACACACACACACACACACACACACACACACGGCTCCACCTCTAAATCGTCAGTCTCCGAAACCCTAAAAAATAAACAAAACTGTAAACACCAATGCACATAACTTCAGCGTCACCCAAAAAAATTCAACACTACACTACGGGGGGGGGGGGGGGCAGAGAGTGTACTTACCATCACTCAAGTGTCAAGAGATGTCAAGCGTGTGTGTGTGTGTCAACAAAACCCTGCCCCCCACCCCCCCCTACCATCTACACCACTCCTAGGCCCTCACCATCTCCCCAACAAAACCCTGCCCCCACCCCCCCTACCATCCACACCACTCCTAGGCCCTCACCATCTCCCCAACAAAACCATGCCCCCAAACCCCTACCCTCACACCCCCACAGCCGTCCTAGTAACGACAGGATATTATTGGAAATCCTTTACGAGTACAACAGTGAGTCACGACGTTTTACAAGTGTCACTTCTTGTTCCCAGGCATCGATCCGGTGACTAGTGGTACAATGATGATGATGATGATGATGATTGATGGTGATGATGATGATGTTGTTTAACATCATCATCATCAGCAACACCACGAATAATAATGATACATGAAGTAACAACAACAATAATAATAATAATAATAATAATAATAACTATACTTGACCTTATATGACGTGATACAAGGTCAATACACCAGCTTCTCCTGCGAGTCTTTATGACCTCGTCTAATGAGATCCATATATTCTATTTTTCCTTTCATGACCCTTAAAACTATCTTTATCCGGAGGTCATTGTACTCTAGCTTCACCCGTGACCTTAGATGACCCAAGTGAGGTCAACAAACTTTTAGTTTCATCCGTGACCTTAGATAACCCGAGTGATAAGGTCAATTTAGTTTTACACTTGACTACGTGACCTGTAGTTTTGTCTGACATGACCTATATTACTAGTGAGGTCAATACAATCTAATTTAATACGTGACCTAACATGACCTAACTGTCAAGGAATAATCACCAAATACTAAACAAAAAATAATTTAAACAATTGTCAGAGTCAACAAAGACAAAACTAAAATTCTTAATCATTTTTTGTCGTAATATTTCGTACATGATCACATTTAATCGTTCAGTCGTATCTTCTAGTTAGCGTATAATTTTCTGAAGAATATATCTGATAATGAACGAACTCCCTGACATGAAATTCATTCGAGTCACGTTATCTCTCTCTCTCTCTCTCTCTCTCTCTCTCTCTCTCTCTCTCTCTCTCTCTCTCTCTCCTGTATAATTTCCTTTAAAACTTAAGTCTTCTTTTCGTCTATCTATTTCCTCTTTCGTTATAGAATATTTCAGTTCCCTCTTTCACCGTTTCCTCTTATTCCTTCTTTCCTTTTACTCCCTCGTTTATAATTCCCCCCAATCAGTTTCCCCTCACCTGGATTCTCATCTCTCTCTCTCTCTCTATTCCCCTCTTCCATTTCCCTACCATTTCATTTCTTCTCAATTCTCTTCCACTTCTTTGAACTTCAATTCACCAATAATATTAACCTAGCCTTTTCCTCTCTCTCTCTCTCTCCTCTCTCTCTCTCTCTCTCTCTCTCTCTCTCTCTCTCTCTCTCCTTCTCCCTCTCTTTCTCTCTCTGTGCATGTCTCTACCTCTTTTTGTCTCTCTTTCTCCCACTGTGTCTCGTTTTCTTCCTCCCCTCTCACCTTCCCTCTCCCCCTTTCTCCCTTCATTTTCCCTCTCCCCTTCTCCCTTCATTCTTTTCCATCTCCCCTTCTCCCTTCTTTCTTTTCCCTCTACCCCTTCTCTCTTCATACCCACCTCTCCCTCTCTCCCTCCCATTCTTTCCTACCCCTGTCATCCTCTACGTTCGCCTCTCACCCCCTTCTTTATCCTCACATTTCATTGTTCCCAAGTCATTTTTCTTCCTCCTCCTGTCGTTGCCAATATCTGCCTCTCGGTTCACTCGCCCTCACAGCTCGCCGCGGCTCCACCTGACAGCGTGTGGCGGGGAGGGCATTGAGGGTGCGGATGGCTGGGATAGAGGAACGGGGGTGGATAGTGTGTGGGATGGATAGTGGAACGGGGAATAGAACGAGGAGGAGTGGGTTAACAGAAGAGAGGGAATAGAGCAAGGAGTGAGAATAGATCGAGTGGGAATAGAGCGAGGAATGAGGCTAGAGGTTGGCTGGGGTTAGTAGGTTGAGGAGAGTGAGGACAGGTGTGAAGGTGATAGGGTTGGGGGTTGGTGAGGTGAGGATAAGGGGGGTGAGGGTGAAGACAGGATTAGTGAGGTGAGGATAAGGGGGGTGAGGGTGAAGACAGGATTAGTGAGGTGAGGATAAGGGGGGTGAGGGTGAAGACAGGATTAGTGAGGTGAGGATAGGTGTATATGTAAGGAAGGATGGTGGTGGGGGGTGGTGACGTCAGAGGGGGAAGGGGAGGGAAAGGGGGAGGGAAAGGGGAGGAAAGGGGGAGGAAAGGGGAGATCGTGATGGGAATAGACTCGGAGGAGGAAGGAAACATATATAGTATGTCGTAAAACCCAAAAGGTGTGTGTGTGTGTGTGTGTGTGAACTGGTGCATGACGCATCAACACGGGACAAAGACGTTCATCACACACACACACACACACACACACACACACACACACCCAACTGCGGCTCTCAGGAGTGTCATGCAGCTTAGGTGGTCACGTGATGAATGCCGAGCTCCCTGACCTTTTGATAAATATTTGACCTTTTGACCTTATAAGCTAAAGATACGGACTTAGGTTAGGTTAAGCGAGGACCTTACTACTAACACTTGGATGAGAGGTGGACGATGGTGAGGGGAGTTATTCTTTGGAGAGAGATGCACAACTAACGGACGGACGGATGGATAGACGGACGAATAGACGGATGGACGGACGAATAGACGGATGGACGGACGAACAGACGGATGGACGGACGGACGAAAAAACGATAGGATAGACGCAACCCGGCCCTTCCCTGCTACTCCTCAACGCAAACTTACGCACTACTAACCACTGACCTACGCAATCTCCGTCCCTCTCTGTCTCACCTCAATACAATTACGCTCACGGAGGCGTTCATATTTATCAAAGCAATTGAGCATCTCCCTTAACTGATGCGAAACGACTATTGATTCACCCTCAGAGATAGTGAGGATCGGTGGGTTGGGGATAGGTGGGTTGGGATAGGTGGGTTGGGGATAGGTGGGTTGGGGATAGGTGGGTTGGGGATAGGTGGGTTGGGATAGGTGGGTTGGGGATAGGTGGGTTGGGGATAGGTGGGTTGGGGATAGGTGGGTTGGGGATAGGTGGGTGGGGATAGGTGAGTGGGGATAGGTGAGTGGGGATAGGCGGGCGGGGTTAAGTGGGTGGGGATAGGTGGGTGGGGATCGGTGGGCGGGGATAGGTGGGTGGGGATAGGTAGGTGGGGATCGGTGGGCGGGGATAGGTGGGTGGGGATAGGCGGGTGGGGATAAGTGGGTGAGAATAGGTGGGCAGGGAAAGGTGGGTTTCGCTCTTAGCTTTCACTCTTAGGATAAAATTCAACTGAGTTTCCTATTATTATTATTATTATTATTATCATTATTAATCTATTTATTTTTCAATGGTTACGTCTCACAAATATTCCTTAATCTTCTTCGCATTTCTATTATTTCTATCTTACTCTTTCATTATCTTACTCTTTCCATCTCCTACGGTACTACAATTTCTTCTACTTTAAAGCAACACTGAAAGATATTTATCAATACATGTTTATGAACTCGGGGTGGACCAAGGCACGTGTGATAAAAACCACCTCCATTTTAACTGAGAGCAGCATATTGATCTCTCTCTCTCTCTCTCTCTCTCTCTCTCTCTCTCTCTCTCCTTACTTAATACCACACTCAAGTTTCCTCACCCCTCTCCACCTCTTAGACAACATGACCCACCCAAACCGCAACAGAGAACCGCAATCAGCCAGCGACACATTACAGGGGAGGACAAAAGCGACGATACATCTCAACAGCGTATATGAACGAAATTGACGATTGATTCCCACCTAACAGCAACACGATCTCATGCATAGAAGAAGGTATACGAGAACCAACGATATCTGGACAAGGAAACGTTATTGATTTATGAATTGCAACATCATGATGAATTTGCAAAGAGGGATTGATTTTTTTTTTTAAAGAACATCTCCCAACGCTGAGGTGAAATTGATGATTAGTTTTGATATTACAGTAACATGATGTATTGGGCAAAGGGAACATGTATGAATGATGTCTCTCACGTTGAAGGAGAATTGGTGTGATTGATTGGAATATTCAACACACACACACACACACACTTACATTTTCAATTTAGTTAGTGTTTTTTCACACAACAGTTATCAATGAGTGTTCATACCTCCCCTCCTTTCCCTAACCCCCACCTCTTCCCCTCCCCCCTTTCTGCACCTCCTCCCCTTCTCTGATACCCCTAATCCGCACCACATCTTCCTCACCCCCCCCCCCCACGTCCTCTCCTCTTCCCTCACCTCCTCCCCTCCCATTCCCCCACCTCTTCTCCCTCACACACAACACATACCTTTCAAACATCTACTTAAAGCACACGCCAATCAGCTCCACGCCCGGGGTCATGTGAGAGCGAGGAGCCAGGTCACTCTACCACCACGCCTCACAGACGGGTCACAACCTCCCGTGGGTCTGACTGGCGGAGGCGCCCCCCGAGAAACTCTGCGGTGTTCTCTCTGAGTGTTTCATCTGCCAGACGTTATGTGGTTATTATTTTCATAGTGGATTGATTTACTGTGTTCGTTACGTCTGAATACAACAAAAACAGCAACTACTATTATTACTACTACTACTACTACTACTACTACTACTACTACTACTATAATAATAATAATATAAAGAATTACAATAAAGCTGATGCAAACAATAATAACTTCAACTCCTCCTCATCATCATTATAATACGGTTAATATCTGATACCTTAAAACATATATTAATCGACCTCATATAACAAAGGTATAGAAAAGCATAACAAGATTCTGATTAATTACAGACATTAATTATCACACGAGCCCTTAAGTCATCCCTCACAATACACACTAATGAGAACACATGAGATAATGATTCTTAGAGTAACCAATTGAACAGTCATTGAACTACCATAAAGGTCGTTTGGAAATTAAGTTGGTTCGTGAATGGATTGTTTCATACAGACCTCAAGTAGTTTCGAATATATATTTAAGGTAATCCTACCTAACCTAACCTAACCTAACCTAATTCAGGCTAAAATAACCTTACCTAATTTAGCTAAACACAACCAAACACTGGCCTAACCTGACCCAGCCCAACCCAACCTAACCTGACCCGACCCAACCTGACCCAACCAAACAAAGTATTAGTAATAAAGTAAGATAACAATAGACAATACTTTAATTACCTCATTCCTATCTGCCAAACGACCCATAAATTGTACACGAAATGGCCATCATTAGAAAGGACTTCCCCACACACCCACACACACCCACTTGCAAGAGAGGCAACACAGTGGTAGTGGTGGTGGTTGTCATGGTAACGTACACACCCCACCCCCCCCCACAACCACTACACACAACCACCTTGTCCTCAATACCAACCCGCTAAAATTACTCTCAAGATTTCTTCACTAAACCCCACATTATTTTTTTTTTACCATTATCTTCTATTTTATCTTTCTATCTCTTTCTCTTGTTGGTTTTTTTTTATATAGATTATCTAGATTTTTGTTCTTCCTGTCCTTATCTGTATGTTAGGTTAGGTTAGGCTGGAGGATTTATACTTCATACATAACATAGTTTCTTTCAGGCAGTCTTGATATTGCTACACCCAACGAGACCTAATACAGTGGTGTTCCAGGGCTTCTATCAATGCTCTGTCGAACACCTTGGCATTGACCTCAGCTTGACCCCCACCCCCCCCACCACCCTCAAACTTCCTCATACATAACTTTAACCAGACATAACTTTAACCAGACATAACTTTAACCAGACCTAACTTTAACCAGACAGACATAACTTTAACCAGACATAACTTTAACCAGACATAACTTTAACCAGAACTTAAGCTAACCTGATTTCAATTAAAATTTAACTTTTCTTAAATTTACCCTGAGTTTAATTAAGTTTATACCTTTAACACAAGCTTGTCCTTAACCTAGAGATGACCTTTAATTCTTAAACTAATCTATTTCTAATCTAATATTAACCTAACCTTAACACTTAAACTGTAACTTGACCTAACTATTCGTCTTGATCCTACTCTTGCAGACCTGCCTCCTTCCTCTTCCTACTCTTCCTCCTCCTCTTCCATTCTCTGTCCTTGCCTCACACCACACACTCCCCACCCCTCCTCCCACTGTTCATTCACAATTCCCTCAATTCGTCTATCCCACCCTAACCACCATCCCTCACCCCTCTTCTTTTACCTATCCCAGATCCCACACCCAATCCGCATCCTATCCATTATCCCCTTCCATTAACCTACCTTCTCGTCTCCCTTCCACAATCCCCCCCCACTCCCTCATACATCCCCCTTCCCAATTCCCTCTCATTACACCCCCCTCCCCCTTGCCAGACCACATCCAGGCACCAAAGAGGTCTCGAAGGCTCTCGCTAAGACCTAATTATACACAATATTGCTCTGATGACGATAAAAGCCTGGTGATGATGTGTGTGTGTGTGTGTGTGTGTGTGTGTGTGTGTGTGTGCGTAAATAGACTGAACGCAGCCACATGTATATATGCGTACCACACACACACACACATACACCTAAAAGTACACATAAAAACATACCCACATAAACACCTCCTCCATCGGGCAATGACTGACGGTTATAAGGTGAACAAATTATCATCACCAACAAGAGCATTAAACAGCGCCAGACGTTCCCCTTCGCCTACCAATGACACACTTTTCCCGTCACTCGCCATTGTATATTTCACACAAACGAAGACTTTTGACCAAACCTGAATCAGAAACGGCTTAAAGTCCTTCTAGGGGATGAAAGTATTTGGTTTTATTATCATTTGAGACCCCCCCTTTACGCCACACGAACGTTCGCCCGCCTCTTGCCTGCGGTGGCGATCTTTTATGTACGGAAGTAAAGTGAGAAGGAGGGGTGGGGGGAGGAGAGAGGGGAGGGGGGGAGGAGGGAGAGTTGGAGAGGAAGAAGGGGTATGAGGGCAACGGGAAGGAAAGAAGGAGAGAGGAGGGGATGGAAGGAGAGGGAGGGAGAACAGATGTCTCTATTAACAACTTAACAGACAACACAATAGACTGTTTAATATCACAGGTCACAAAAAGGTCGAGTTAAATAAGTTAAAGACAGGGTGAAGAGGAGGGAGGGAAGGGGTAGGGAGAGAAGAGGGAGGGAGGGAGAGAGGGGAAGGAAAGGAAATGGAGGGAGGGAAGAGGGAGGGACGGGAAAAGAAGAGGTAGGAAATGGAAGGGAGAGGGAGAGGAAGGGAGAGGGAGAGAGAGAACACACAGAACAATAGATAATAAAAGAGGAAGATAAAATAAAAATAAAATAAAAGGTAATAATAATAATTTTAATGGGATGAATGGGTGAAGGAAGGTGTAGGTCTCCTCTTGTGTATAATAATGGGAATATAATGAGGAACTGAAATGATGCTGACTACGATGGCGACTACTATGACGACTATGACTTATGACGACTATGACTACTATTCTGACGACTATGACTACTATTCTGACTACTACTACGGCTACTATTATGACTACTACTACGACTACTATTATGACTACTACGACTACTATTATGACGACTACTACGACCACTATTATGATTATTACAACTACTACTATTATGACCACTGCTACTACGACTACTAGACGACTACTACTACAACTACGGCTACTATTATAACTACTACTACGATTACTATTATGACGACTACTACTACGACTACGACGACCACGACCATCAGGCCACAAAAAGCCTTGCATGGCCTCTTGTGGTTAACTATGTGCTGGGGAAGGGAAAGGTGGAAGGGGGTGAGGAAGGTGTGGAAAGGTGGGTGAATAGAAAGAAAGAGGGGGAGATGGGAAGGAGATAGGATGGGAAAGAGAGGGAGGTGAGAAAGAGAGGGAGATGGGTAGAGGATGGGAAAGGGGGAAGGGAGAAGAGAAGGGAGAGATGGGAAAGAAAGGAAAAGGATGGAAAGAAGGGGAAGGGAAAGAGGGGGGGGAGATGACGTGGTGTGGTAAAGGGACTCCACACAAGCCACAATACCTCACCTTCCCCCTCACCCCATCACCTTCCCTTCAATTTATCCCTCTTTCACCATATCCCCCCTCCCATCATTCCCATTCTCTTCCTCTTCCCTTCTTTCCCTACTCCCATTCTCCCCTTTTCCCCCGTCATTTACAACAGGTAAGATGGTAACTATGACGTCATTTACAACAGGTGCTATGGTAAACGTGACATCATAGATTGTAGCTGTGACGTCATAGATGGTAGCTGTGACGTCATAGATGGTAACTGTGACGTCATTTACAGCAGGTACTCACGTGGAGGCTTCATCTTCAACACCTGCACCAAAACTTACCTGAGGGAGAGAGAATAAGCACAAATAAATATTACATACAAATATTATATAATACCTAAAAAAAAAGTTATTCACGTCAGTATTTAAAATTAATATTGACTAAGTGTCGAATTTTTTTAATTAAGATAACAATTACAAAAAAAATAACAATAATAATAATAATAATAATAATAAGAATAATAATGATAATAAAAATGATATAATAATAATAACAAGGTGTGTGTGTGTGTGTGTGTGTGTGTGTGTGTGTGTTGCTCGCAGGTAGGACAAACATGAGAGGCGAAGTATTTTTTATTTTTATTTTTTTTGAAGATTAGACCAACTGATAGTTTCTGAAGTGCGCTAATTAACCCAAAATATACTAGGAAAATCTACCTCACAGCAGAGTATACTAGGAAAATCTACCTCACAGCAGAGTATACTAGGAAAATCTACCTCACAGCAGAGTATACTAGGAAAATCTACCTCACAGCAGAGTATACTAGGAAAATCTACCTCACAACTGACAGTACAACATGAAATCGACCTCTAAACTCTAAAGGAATGACTATAACACGCAAGAACATTCACCTCCATGCTACACGCAAAGACAACCACGATTTTCCTTGTCTTTGTTTCCTGTTTTTATTGGTGTTTTGAGTTTATGTTATGGAAGGTAGAATTGCTCTCTCTCTCTCTCTCCATCTCAAATTCCCTGAATGAGGCCCAGAAATTTGTGGTTATGTCGCGGAAATATAGTGATAATCCACAAGAGAGAGAGAGAGAGAGAGAGAGAGAGAGAGAGAGAGAGAGAGAGAGAGAGAGAGAGAGAGAGAGAGAGGATATGCAAATGAGGAAGAGAGATATGAGAGGAGGTAAAAGGAGGAATAATTCAGGATTGAGAGGGGATAACGAGGGAGGGAGGGAGGGAGGGAGGGAGGAAGGAAGGAAGGTTATCTCTCTGCACACAACCTCCTTCACCACACACACCCACCCTCCTCACCCCACTTTACCCCCACACACAACACCCTCATCACCCCACATACAACCCCTCTCACCCCACACACAACCCCCTCTCACCCCACACACAACCCCCTCTCACCCCACACACAACCCCTCTCACCCGACACACAACCCCCCTCACCCTATTCTACCCCCACAAACAGCCTTCCTCACACCCCCCCCCACAAAACCAATCAAACACGTGACAAAAGTCTTAATTACTAACTGTTTGATCCATCCAAAACAACTACCCCCTCCCCCCTCCCCTTTCCCCCACCCCCCTCCCCTCCTCCCCCCCCACCCAAAGAAAGAAAGAAAAAAAACAATATTGACCCATAATTATTCATTCCCAGTACTGCCATAATTGAATCCACCGCCCGTGATAATTGACAACACTTGTTCTACCGTCAACCTGGGCACGGGCGGGGCGGGGGAGGGGGAAGGGTGAGGGTGGGGCGGGGAGGGCGGAGGGGTGAGGGTGGGGCGGGGAGGGCGGAGGGGTGAGGGGAGGGGGTGGGTCGGGGAGGGAGGAGGGGAAAGGGGTGGGTTTAGAAAGGTAGGGGGTATTAACCAGCAACATCTATCGTCATATTCCTGTCTATTGGTATCATCATCATCATCATCGTTCATCATCATCATCATCATCATCGTTCATCATCATCATCACCTCACTGTTACCATCGTCACCATCCTTCTCTTATTGTTCCTCTTCATTCTCCTTTTAACCCATTTTCCTCTTCCTCCTACTGCTACTCCCCTCTCCTCCCTCCCTCTCCTACCCACCAACTAACCTAACCTAACCTGACCTAACGTACAAAATTTAAACTAACTTACATAACCAACACTAACGTAAATTAACATAACCTAGCCTAAACCAGAGTGTGTGTGTGTGTGTGTGTGTGTGTGTGTGTTTACGTCCATCTCTGTCGGTACTTCTGTGAGCCAATCAGGTGCCTCTTCCTTATCACCAACTACAGGAATAAATCAAAGAGCGGATGAGAAGTGTGAGGGGGTAGAGGTGAGGATAGGGGGTGAGGGGTGGGGGATAGGTGGCCGGTGGGGGGTAAAGGGGTGAGGGGAGGGGGGTGAGGGGAGGGGGGTGAGGGGAGGGGGGTGAGGGGAGGGGGTAAGGGTGGGATGGCCGAGGGATGAGGGGGGAGGAGGGTAATACAGACATCAGCTCGGTGGTCTGTCGGGGGATGTGAGCAGCAGTAAGAGGGTGATGATGGCAGTCGTCGGCCACTCGGGAAGACCTCAATCACATCTCCACACAAGCACTCGTGGTAGTCCTGCCTTGTGTGGGCGTCTGTGTGGTTACTTATATGGTGGTAGGTGTGTTGTGGTGATGGTGGTAGTGGTGGTGGTAGTGGATGGTGGTAGTGGATGGTGGTGATGGTGGTAGTGGATGGTGGTAGTGAATGGGGATGGTGGTGGTGGTGGTAGTGGATGGTGGTGGTGATGGTGGTAGTGGATGGTGGTAGTGGATGGGCTAGTGGATGATGCAAGTGGTGGTGGTAGTGGATGATGGTGGTAGTGGATGGTGGTAGTGATGATGGTGGTAGTGAGTGTTAGTAGTGGTGGTAGTAGAAGCAAAAGTATGACTGGAGGGCAAGGTGTATAATATATATCCTTTATGTTCTCAGGTCCACCATCAACTAAACCCCTTCCCCTAAATCAACCCATAAAACAACCCCATCAACCATATACCCCTAGCAACCACACCACATCCTCCCACACCCATCCCCCTAGCAACCACACCACATCCTCCCACAACCATCACCACATCCTCCTACACCCATCCCCCTAGCAACCACACCACACCCTTCCCACAACCATTCCCCGAGCAACCACACCCCCCCCACCAAACTATAACTAACCACCACCACTAACCACTTCATAACTCTCTTACCTTGACAATATATTTTACAGTAATCCTCTTAGTAATAATCTATGTGGTTAATGCAACTAATGCTGGCACACCTCCCTCTCATCCACCTTCATCCCCCCCTCACCCACCCCTCATCCTCTTCACTTACCTCCATCCCCTCACCCACACCACCCCTCATCCATCTCCACCCTTACCTCTCTCACTCCCTCACCCACCTCCACCCACCCCGTCACCCACCTCCACCCACCCCGTCACCCACCCTCACCCTGCCAATCATACGAGTATTATCCTTTTTTAACTAATTACTGAGTATTCTGCCTCAGTTGAAAGTGGTTTAATTCAGTCAGTCACTAATTAAAGACGCCAACACTCGCAGCCTCTGGTAACACGACACCACCGCCGCAACACAACAGCTCAAAATGAACCTAATTACTTGGAACTTTGACTTTTAAAACCCTTAATGAGATCAATATTATAAATCATTAACGATCACATTGAACATTAAACCCCCTAGCATATTTAAACTGATGATTAAACACCTTAACGCTAACCTAACCTAACCTAAGCAAACCAAACCAAACCAAAACCTAACCTAACCTAACCAAACTTCAACCCAACTTAATGTCTCCAGGTAACATTAGGGTGTTTTAATCATCAGGTGAAAATAAGCTGTGGTGTCTAAGCTTCAAATGAGACAAGCTTCCGGGAATATTGACCCCAAGCTTCATATTAAAATGACCCAGAATTGAAAGATTTACAATTGTTTGTTGTTTACAGGTAGCAGATGACAGACACACGGGTAAACAAAAACACCTGTGTCTATTTACCTGTAGTATTGGCTAAGACAGTAGACAATAGTGTTATTCAGTGTCTGTCTGTTCATTAGTTTATCTCTGATCTCATTAGTTCAACTGATCTCAAAAGTTTATCTCTGATCTCAAAATGTTCATCTCTGATCTCAAAAAGCACATTCTGATTTCACAAGTTCATCTGATTTCATTAAGGTCATTTCTGATCTCAAAAAGTTCATAACTAATCTCACAAGTTCATCCCTAATCTCAACACTATCTTAATGTGTCATATTATTAAGTGTGGTGATAAGTGGGTTAATCTCAGTTATATGTGTGTTAAGTGTATTGCTAAGTGTGTTAAGTATGATGATAGTGTGTTAAGTGTGGTGATGGTACGTTAACTTTAGTGATATGTGTGTTAAGTGTATTGCTAAATATGTTAAGTGTAATGCTAAGTATGTCAAGTGTAGTGATACTCTGTTAAGTGTAGGATTAAGTGGGTCTTAGTGTAGAGACATGTATCTATCCATCCAGCCCCTCCTCCTCCTCCTCCTCAGCCCCCTTCCTCCTCTGTTCGACTGATCGGGAGGAGGTGGGAGGGGACACTTAACTCAGGTCTCCTTCAACGCTTGTGTCCACACTCGCTAGTTTACCCTGTGCTTCTCGCTTACCCACGAGGCCAACGCTTGCCTATGCCTCCCCCCCTTCACCTAACATAGTGACAACATCAGTGGGACCATGAGATGAAAGGACCTTGTCTCACCCCTCTCCCCCATTTACCCCATCCTCGCCTATCACCCCTCATCACCCGCTTCCCCTCCCCCATCACCTCCTTCCCCACCTCTCTCTCCCTCACCCCCTTCTCCACCTCCCTCACTTCCCTTCCCGCATTACCCCCTCCCCCCCACCTCTCCGTCCTACACCCCCTCCCCCATCACCCCATTGAAGCCTCCTACTCGGTGCTTGTGATGTCCAGTTGTTTGGTTAGGTGGGTTTCCAGTCTCCCCTTAACTGGATTTCCAGATGGGTTTGTTTCTTAAGAGTTCGACTGGCTTAGTGGAATCGGGTTTGGTGTGGGTACTAATTGATTGGGTTCGAGTGGCTTAGTTAACTGGGTGTGTAAGACCTGATGATACATGGATAATTCTGTATCTCTTGGGCGTCGTGTTTGTGTGTCCCGTGTGTGTGTGCGCGTCCTGTGTGCCCCCTTCCCCTGTATATGAGTATTGTATATGTCCGAAGTCTGGTATTCCTGTATGTGTCTTCTAATAAATGTATCTGTCATATGTATCCTCTAATGAATGCTGAACGTATCTCCAAATAAGTGTATCGGCTGTATGTGTCTTCATGAGTACGCCATCATACTTTCTCCAACACCCCCCACCACCACCTCGCCCACCATGTTAATGTACCTCTTGTAACAGATCTCCTTCCCACCCACCCACACAAGCACCCACCGACCTAAGAATCCATCGAGCAAATGCACCTTCTTGCCCACCCCCCTCCCCACCCTACCACTATCTTCTCCCCCACCACCCACACATCTGCCATGCAAGAGACCACATGCACCTCCCTCCCCCCCCCCTTCCCCACAAGTCCGCCATATAAAAGCAAGCACCTCCTGCCTGCTAACGTTACCCCATGACTGAGACTCGGGCGTGCAAATATTAGAGGAGGAGTCGAGTGTGTGGTGTGGGTGTGTTGGCGAGGCTCTACTCCCAACATCAAGCTCTCACACTGCTACATGACTCGACCATTTAAGTGTAAATACTTGGCTCCGGCATCTCTGTTTACTTTATGTCCTGCCGACCCCCCCTGGCCAACAGAGCTCCTGTCATCACCGTCTAAAGTTCGCGGCCGAGAATTCCTGTTTGTGACCCGATGGACGGAGATGCTGTCAACACCAAGCCAAAGTCGGAGGAAGGTAAATGTTGTTGATACTCCCAATACAACCATCCCTCCCGTCACCCCCCCCTCCCTCCCGTCTTCCCCCTCTCCCTCACTCCCACTTCACTCCGACAGACGAAACTCCTGTCATCGCTGGTCTAAAAGTCTGACGCCGGGAACTCACGCTTCTCTCCCAGCGGACGGAGCCTCCTGCTGTCAACGCTGCCTTAAGAGTTCGAGGTTAACCATCTTACCCTCCCCTGACCTCTCTCCTTCTTGGGTTAAGTCACCTACTCTTTTATGCAGAGGCTAAGAGAATAATGGCTGCAAAATCTTATCCACAAGCTTCCCCTCTCCCGCATCTAAACTTTATTCACGGTAATTTTCCTCCCAAACTCAATTCTTCGATGCAGGAAGCGCCTCCGTCCGTCAGCCCGTGTGTCTGTCCGTCCGTCTGTCTGTCTATGTCTCCCAATACTTAACAACAAGAACCATTATAGCTACAGCGTTCATATTTAATAGGACTATCTCCCTCTCCCATCCCACATCTCCCTCGGGGCTTCTTTTAAGGTCAAGATGAAATACAAAGGTCACTGGAGGTCACTGGAGGTCACTGATATCCTTGTGACGACACTATTACACACACACACACACACACCTAACCTAAACACAGTTCTCCCTACCACCTATGTTTTCTCCCCAACACTATATGTCATTCCCTATACCAATCAATTTTTCCCCTCAATCAAAATTTCTCCCCTAGTACACACTACATTTCCTCCCCCTCCAAAACAATTTTCTCTCCCTGCTCATCAACGCATCTGAATTTCTCCCTAGAATTCTCCCCGCAGTCCCTCTCTGGTGACACGGGGAGGGGGGAGGGGGGAGGGAGGAGGAGGAAGGGGGAGGGGGAGGAGGAAGGGGAAGTGGGGGGTAGGTGGAGGAGAGGGGGATTCTGATCAGTATGAGGATTTACCCAACCTGCCGTGGGATTCTTATGGGGATGGTAATTATTATCACTCCCTCATCCCTAACACCCACAATTAATCCCTCATCCCTGACACTCACTCTTAATCCCTCATCCCTGACACTCACTCTTAATCCCTCATCCCTGACACTCACTCTTAATCCCTCATCCCCCTCCCCCCCCACCCCTTGTCTGCTTCCCTTATTCAGTTAATCCCGTTTTGGTCATTTTTCATTAGCTTACTTCTATTATTACTTATATTTCCTCATTTATTTTGTTAAGTGATTCCTTCGTTTATTGAGTGTGTTTATATTCTCTCAATGATCTATTTCTTTCTCTTATTTATTCACTATTTTATCTATTTCCATCATCCATATTTACTTTTCACTACTTTATTCTATTCTATCTCACACACACACACACAAAACACCTTCTCCCTCACCTCATCACACACCGTAACTAAAAGAGCCACGCCATCATCACCCTCACTATCATCACCACCACCACCACCACCACTATCATCACCATCACCACTATCAACACCACCACCACAAACTACATGACCAACACAATCACTCCCAACCATCACCATCATCACCAAACTTTCTCAAGATTTTTAAACGACCATCATTGACCGAGGTGAAACTTGATCAAACTCTTCCCTCTTGTAGGTTCCCCCGCAGGTGAGACTTGGTGATGAGGTTTGGTCCCGAGTCAGATAACAAAAAGTGCCAGGTGTATCCTCAAGGTGATGGTGGGGGGGGGGGGGTGAGGGGTGATGGGAGGGGTGATGGGGGGGTGAGGGGTGGTGTGAAGGGTGAGGGGTGGTGTGAAGGGTGAGGGGTGGTGTGAGGGGTGAGGGGTGGTGTGAAGGGTGAGGGGTGGTGTGAGGGGTGGTGTGAAGGGTGAGGGGTGGTGTGAAGGGTGAGGGGAGATGCGCGCGGTGAGGGGATTAGGTAAGGTGGTCGAGTCAATAACTGTAGTAATAGGAAAGTAATAGTCGATAATAGTCATAGTAGCAGGCAATACAACGCAAGTAAATAGGAAAAAAAAAATAGTAATAGTTTCAATAGTATTAAGTCACCCACCATTACTCTAGCGTACTATCTTCAATAACAAGGCTGGTTAACTAACTAGCAATAATCTAACTAATAGTCTCTCTCTCTCTCTCTCTCTCATTTCCTTCACTATTTCCCCTTCATCTTCCCTTCCTTCTTCCTCCATCTCATCAAGTATCTCCTCTTGAAAACTCCTCCTTCTCTTCTTCCCTCCTTCTCTTCACTCTTCTCAATATCTCTCAGCGTTTCTCAACATATCACCGTCGAAATAAAAATAAAAATGAGACGATAAAATAAACTGGTAATCGATCCACAGCCCAAATAAGACCTTTTAAACCTGGATAATAATAATAATAATAATAATAATAATAATAATAATAATAATAATAGAAGTAAATATCGAGAAAAAATCGACCGAATGATAATGACAAATGAAGAAAAAAATCAATACAAATATCTATTTTTTTTTCCTTTTCATTTAAGAATTATACAAATATATTATATGTCCTGTAATAAAACAATAGTCAGTGTAATTAAATAGGAGTTTTATATACTATTACTACTAGCTATTACAAAGACTCCCCTCTCTATCGTTATTAAGTGGTTTCCATTATTACTTGGTCTCGGTATTACGTAACTCGGTATTACGTAACTCGGCATAACGCAACTCGACATAACGCAACTCGACATAACGCAACTCGGTATAACGCAACTCGGCATTACACACATCCCTATAGCCCCAGCTGGTATCAAGTGCCCCTTAGACATTACTTAAGCTTCTGTGGTAACCTGACCCTGGTATTAGCTCTCCCCCACCCCAGCTGCCCCGTTATTTAAACCCAAGAGACGAACACCACCAACACTTGTGTAAATATTGGCCAGGGTTGAAGATGACGCCATGTTTAGGGTTCTGGTCCAGCTATACTTTACCCTCTTGCATTAATTACCCATTAATTAGTTTATTAATTATCTCCATCTGTATAAATGGAGTTGTTAAAAGCTTCAATTTATTATTATTATTTTTTTATCATTACTTTTATTATTATTATTATTATTACCATCATCATCATCAGTTTTGAATGCCATAAAAGCATCAATTAACAGCACAGGCTACTATAAAACTTAAAATAATTATAATCAATTATAAAAAAAACTATCGGCGGTATGAACTAAATGCTTTGTAGCTTAATTTTTAGCATTACCACTAAAATTATACTGTACCCTAAATTATATATTAATCATTAATTACGAGTGATATATAATTACTTCATTATCTTTAAATCAACAGAGGTTCAATTATCATAATATCCACAAAAAGTAATTGTCATGATCGACTCCAAATTATATATATATATAAATTATGACTTACAATATAAATAACTTTTGTCTACGTATTTAACTATTTTCCTAATCGATATAAATAAATAGTTCTCTACATGACCTCTGACAGCTAAAACAATAGGAAATTTTAGATGTACTACTAGAATTATAATAGTATAGCTAGCAAGATTATGTCCTAGTTCGTATTGCGTAAATAGGAACAATAATACCGTACGTGTCAACTGAAGAGCATGTTGGAGGTGGATGTCGGGAGGATAGTCGGCCAATGAATGGTCTTTTATACTATGTCCTGATGTTCTCAATGGTCCCACTCAACAGACACCCTCCCCCTCAACCCCCCCCCCCCCCCCATGTCCAACCCCAGACACACACGTACACGATATTAACACACACACACACACACATATACAATAAAAATATGTAGTCTTAAATAAATAAACATGTAAATACAAAGAACGTGTATAAACATTAACACACACACACACTCTAACACACACAAACACACACTCAAACATCAAGTAACATCAAAACATACAACTGATTAATTTTTGCCCCCAACAACAACAAAAACACAACATCACATACACACCTGAACACGACACACACATATATATACTCAACAGGTGTAAAATATATACCATACACCTGGAGAGTCTTACATACAGATCAACACAATTTATATCAGGAAGACTAACGCCATCAAACACACTCAAGAGCTATACATCTCTATCTAGATTCTGTTTACCAACGCTCTCTATGAAGCCTTGTACAGAAATGTCTCAATAAAGTCTGTTTGTCTCTGTCTGTGTCTGTCTGTGTTCGTGTCTGTGTCTGTCTGTCTGTCTGTCTAGTTATGTCTGTCCGTCTGTCTATTTGTCTGCTGAAATAAACCAACGTAAGGTAGAGAATTCAACACTGATTTAATCTTGGGGCTTTAATATTTCGAGCAAGTTTGTCTGTCTGTCTGTCTGTCTCTCTTTCCTTCTGTCTGTCTGTATCTGTCTTTTTCTCTCTTATATGCCTGTGTGTGTGTCTCTCTTCTGTCTGTCTATCTGTTTGTGGCTGTCTCTATTTTTTTATCTGTCTGCCTCCCTGTTTGTGTCTGTTGTCTGTTTATCTTTCTGTGATTCTCTCTCCTCCTGTCTGTCTGTCTGTATAATGGGTACACAACTAGCGCTCTGGAAGGACAGTGATACACTCTAGGGATTCTACACTCCTCACTCCACGCACTACCGTCAACTGGGTCCTACCGTCACTACCAACAGTACCGTCACTACCAACAGCAAACTCCAACTTTAAATCAATAGTCAGATTGCTTTAAGTCATTTACATAAGGCACATAAGTGACCCACAATAACAATACCTAACCTAACATTACTCAACAAACTGATACCGTTCACATAAGCCAACATTAAGCACTCATTGGTCAACTAAAACAACGAAAAATTATAAACAAAATAAAAATATTTGAGTTCCCGGGAAAATATGGTGAGAATTGAGTCAGCGATTCAATTTCTGGTAATGCGAACCGTATTGATATTCTCTCTTAGTTGCGGAGGTCAGCAGGGCACCTCACGTACTGACAGGTGTACCACGAGTCGTCTCCTTAAACACGTATATATTTAGTGTGTGTGTGTGTGTGTGTGTGTGTGTTATACCTATTAATATAACACAAATACTCAGATAATATACCTGTGCAGTCAAACATACATACGTCGATATTTATACAGGTAGATACGTGTAATACCAAAGTCAGTAAAAGTAAAAAGTAGGAGTAAAAGTAGAAAGTAAAAGTAAAGAGTAAAAGTAGAAAGTGAGAGTTGAGTAAAAGAGTAAAAAATAATTACCCCCGAGACACGGCCCACAGTACTCATTCGCGTCGAGGTATTGTAAATTTTTCTGGACAAATTATTGATGGTTTTATAAAGTGACTACCGCAGTGTTGGGCAGGACGGAACGGAACGGAACGGGATGGGACAGGACGGGGCGGGAAGGGAAGGACTGTTGTTAGTAGAAGTTGCTGTTACTAGTAGGAGTTGCTGTTGTTAGTAGGAGTTGCTGTTGCTAGTAGGAGTTGTTGTTGTGAGTAGGAGTTGCTGTTGCTAGTAGGAGTTGTTGTTGTGAGTAGGAGTTGCTGTTGCTAGTAGGAGTTGCTGTTGTTAGTAGGAGTTGCTATCGCTAGTAGGAGTTGCTGTTGCTAGTAGGAGTTGCTGTTGCTAGTAGGAGTTTCTGTTGTTAGTAGGAGTTGTTGTTGTTAGTAGGAGTTGCTGTTGTTAGTAGGAGTTGCTGTTGCTAGTAGGAGTTACTGTTGCTAGTAGGAGTTTCTGTTGCTAGTAGGAGTTGTTGTTGTTAGTAGGAGTTGCTGTTGTCGCTGCTGCTGTCACCCTCGCTGGTAATAGTGATGCAGCCGCTGCTGTTCAGGAGGCCAAAACAAACAGGTTGTCGGCACTGGAGGTGTGGACGGGTCACGTACGGTAGGGGGTCAAATAGCAGGCGTGATGTTGATGCTGATGCCGCGATCACTGGAGAGGAACCCAATCTGGCTCACTCCTGCCAGGTCACGGCATTCCCCCACTGTCATCCTGCAGGAAGAAGGAGGCAGAAGAGGAGGAGGAGGATTCTTGAGTGTCATCCTACAAAACACTCACAACTCACTTGGGATAAGGAAGAGTATCTCAGTGACCTCAACACAAAGACAGAGGTCAACATAACTCCAGAACGATGACCCAACTTATGTACAGACAAAAAGGTCAAAATGGTTTCAAAACACAACACCGAGACTCTATTATGCAATTAGACTGTTAATTCTATCAGAGATTAAGAAGAATCGGTCTAAATAGCTTGGGACAATTACTTCAAGAGACGATGAGATGACACGACAAGCATTGGGCAGAATCAGAAATCAACCCTCTACCTACTTAAACACTTAAACACACACACACACACACACACACACACACGAAGTATATAAAATTGACGTAGGAATAATTAAGACTCGTAGAGGTGAAGTTAAGAATACTATCTACACATTCCTGACACATCCTATGGAGAAAGGACATAGTGTACACATCTCTAGCACATCCTATAGAGAGTAGGCACATACTTTCCCTCCCTCCCTCCCTCCCCCTCTCCTTACCTGCCTCATTCTGTCCCCTTCCACCCTCTCCATCTCCTCTCCCTTTCTTCCCCCTCACAATCTCCTCTCCCTCTCTTACCCCTCACAATCTCCTCTCCCTCTCTTCCCCCTCACAATCTCCTCTCCCCCCCTCTCACTCATTCATTTCTCTCCCTCTCTGTTTCCCCTCCTTCCTCCCTCACTCTCTCCTTCCTTTCCCTACCCCATTCCCCCTCTCCCTCCTTCCTCCCTCACTCCCTCCTTCCTTCCTTCACTCTCTCGGAAAACTTCATTACACAAAACCAAATAGGCTATTACGGTTACTCCTACTGGACCTATAAAAAAAATCCCCTCCTATTAGTTTTCTATCGACTCGCCTCAACACCCTATTCCATAAAGTAATAGGCTTACCTCCCATCACATTCAACCTATCAACCCGTCGCCATAGGTAACAGGGTCGTTTTAAGCTAGCCACCTATCACCTCCCCCAATAGTCATACCTATTTCTTAACAATTAGATTAAGTTAGGTTAGGTTAGGTTAGATTAGGTTAGGTTAGATAAGGTTAGGTTAGATAAGGTTAGATTAGGTTAGGTTAGGTTAGGTTAGATAAGGTTAGGTTAGATAAGGTTAGGTTAGATAAGGTTAGGTTAGGTTAGATAAGGTTAGGTTAGGTTAGATAAGGTTAGGTTAGGTTAGATAAGGTTAGGTTAGATAAGGTTAGGTTAGGTTAGTGTCAACCGTCATATATGGTTTAGCGCCGGGGTGTCATAACCTGCTCGATGTTAACAACTTGCTCAGAGGCTGCTATTAGTGGGGCTATTTGATCTCTCTCTCTGACAAATACACAGAGTAAATAGCATACTACTATTTCTTTCCTATTTCCTATACCAGTAATAATAATTAAATACACCATAATTCACAACAAAAGGAAAACTAACTAACTCAAATGACTTCACTGAGTAATTACGATGACGTTACTGATTAAGATGACATCATTACTTAATTACGATGACGTCACTAAGCTGTCATCATCAACGTAATAACCCGTATAACAGCAGTAGCCGGGATAACAGCAGGAGCCAGGATAACAGCAGGAGCCAAGATAACAGCAGTAGCCGGGATAACAGCAGGAGCCGGGATAACAGCAGGAGCCAAGATAACAGCCCCACACGTACCACTGAACTCTCAACCATCTATTTCCTTTAGGGACCAATTCCTTGATCTGATTGGCTGACCAAATCCACTTACGCACGCCGATTGGCTCTCGTGGACGGCTAAGCTGTTGAGCCCCCCCCCCCCTCCCACCCCCCCTCATTCCCTTCCGCGGGTGTTGAAATTACACTAGTTAGAAATTAAACCTTTGAGGGGATGTGTGTGTGTGTGTGTGTGAATAAGAACAAGTACACATGAATAACTGCGTGTACTAGCGTGAATAAGAGAGAAGTGAGTAAATGAATCAGAAAAATTAAAAAAAAATTGAATGAATATTAAACACGTTGCATCACTCACCTTAACTCTCTACATGACTACTCATTACTCAAGACATGTCCTCCACTCACCTCAACACACACACACTTCTATTTTAACAGTCATTCAGTCAGTCATATTTTACCTCATCTCAGTGCTTTGACGAAAAAAAAAACCCACTAATTAATAAATAGTTCAGATACTTGATCACAGAGGCCGCTAATACATTTATAATTACACTAAAATCACGTTATAAATTACCCCTTCCCTTCATCACCTGTCCTAGTTTCTGGAGTGGAAGTACAGGTTAGGTTGGGTTGGGTTAGGGTTGGGTTGGGTTAGGTTAGGTTAGGTTAGGTTAGGTTGGGTTGGGTTGGGTTGGGTTAGGTTAGGTTAGATTGGGTTGGGTTAGGTTAGGTTAAACTCACTCCAAAAAGTATCTTTACGACGGGATCCGATGAATTTCACAATGAACACTGTGACTCCTGTTGTCTCGGTAGGGTTGTCAGAAGCCTTCACCCGTTGTGTCATATTGTCTCGTACATAAATCGTAGACATAATTTTTTTTTGGAGCGAGTGTAAGTACCGTGTGTCGAGGCTAACAAGGTGCAGAATGGACTTAAGATTCGAGTTATGTGATTAGTAGAAATGAGGTGATTAGGTTGAATTACTTAATTTTTTGATATTTTTTTTTTCATACGAGGGATGGTAATCAGTGGCTTATTTAATCACACTTTTTTTTCGGATAATGATTGGTCGAGTTAAGAAAGGATTGAGAATGTGGGTGAAATATCGTCTGAGGATTCGGCTGATATATTAGCGATTAGACAGAGGTAACATCTAGGTATTCAGTCAAAGTGATTGGGTATTTTATAGAAATATCTGTCGAATGATTTGGGATTAGGTTAAACGATTTGGGATTGGATTAAATGATAAAGGTTTTTAGGGTAAGTGATTAGGGTTAGTGAGATCAGGGATTAGATTAAATGAATAAGGTTTTTAGGTTAAGTAATTAGGGATTAGGTTCCATTATTAAGTGATTGGATTACCAAAGACAAGACCTCGATCACACGTCCAATGATTTAGTCGTGATGTAATGAAGAATTAATGAGAATGTCTTCAGGTGTCACTCCTCTGGTCGGGGTGATGGAGATAACATGGTGGAGACGATGGTGACGATGATGGTGGTGATGGAGATGATGATGGTGGTGATGGAGACGATGATGGTGGTGATGGAGACGATGGTGGTGGTGATGGAGACGATGATGGTGGTGGTGGAGACGATGATGGTGGTGGTGGAGACGATGATGGTGGTGGTGGAGACGATGATGGTGGTGGTGGTGGAGACGATGATGGTGGTGGTGGTGGAGACGATGATGGTGGTGGTGGAGACGATGATGGTGGTGGTGGTGGAGACGATGATGGTGGTGATGGAGACGATGATGGTGGTGATGGAGACGATGATGGTGACGAAGAAGAGAGCGAAGACACAGTCGGTATTCAAAATATCCCCCCCAGCCCCCGCTTGTTTTTCGAATAAACAAACTAACTTAGGATTCCCTGAAACGTTGACCTGAAGTGATTAGGGCAATTGGACAACTGGGCATTCTGGATTGAAGAATGATTGCCCACAGATTGCAAATTGCTCTCCCTAAATTTTTTGCTGTAAGGTGCTTAAATTAGTTGACTAGCTACCGTGTGGGAAGCAGCAATCTTATTCCATACCCTAAAGACCGTTCCAAGACACCCTCCCTCCCCCCTCTCCACAGGTCACAGATCAAAGAGTAAGTCTTTTGGAAAATCTTGCACGTCGTGACCTCGATGTAACCCAGAAAGTGAGGGAGACGACGAAGACGAAGCAGAGGGAGGATTTTAATGATCCCTGGGTCTCGGTAAGAGGTGTCTGAGAGACGTGAAAACACGGGAATGATTTTTTTTCTTTATTTCTAGACACGTGTGGACTAAGGGTCTTACAGGACGAATGTGACTTTGGATTATGTTCTAAGACGTATGAAAATCAGATGAGTAATGACGAGGGTGAGTCGACATGATGATGAGGTAAGTAGCTTAAGAAAATCCCTGTTTTATGATGAGAGTTGTGTGGACCTTATGAGGTGGGACGGCGAGTTGGACACACCACTTGCCTTCCTTACTGATTTGCAGCGCCGGCCACATTACATCTTTGTTTACCAAGGTCTTAGTATCTAGTGGGCGATATCCACATTGACTCTATAAGACCCACTTTCTATATTCTAATAAATCTTCGGAAGTTTGCAATACTGCAGACTCCTCAAGGAGTTCACACTACTACAGAAACCCAAACACGTCATATCCTTTCCTGCAGCGTCAGTTTACGTCACTAGATCTTGATCTTAATTCTGAACAAAGAAGTGGAGACAGCCCTTCATGACGGCTTGATGACTGGTGACCCCGACAGCCCGCACTGGATGACGTCAACACGACCTAGCGGCAGTTGACCCACTTTTCGGTAAAGGTTTACAGCATCGATTCTTTAAATTCAGAAATGGTGTTATGGGCCGAGGTACAGGAAACATTACAGGTGTTTATACAAGTATTTGTGTAGACACAACTACAGGTAGAGACAAGTATTGGTCAGATGCAAGTACAGGTACAAAAACAAGTATACAGGTTAATATGTATAAGTGTAAGTACAGGCCAGGTACACTGATCTTCATACTGTAAAGGTACATAAACATTACCATGGGACAACACACCTTTAATTTCCTCTCGTGAATGAACCGGGATCATTTACGATCCTCTGATTAAGTCGGGCGAGATCGGCAGATTTTGTTACCCAATCAGACACCACCAAGGTCGGAGTCGAACAAGGAAAATCTGAGGAAACTTAACATCCAGTGAGGAGAGTTTTCTTACCACTCAACCAAATGAAGACATCGAACCTGATAATCTTAAACTCGAGGACTACAACTCAAACCACTTAACCAAAACGTCAATTATATCTATCGAACCTGGGACCTTCAAATCCAAGGCTAGAATCCCAACACCTCAGCCTACCTATCGAACCGGGGACCTTATCATTCAGGGTTGGGGCTCTGAACCTACTCACCAAGGGACCCAACATGCAACACCATCAGCTTAGCCAAATATCATTAATTAAGGAATCAATCTTGACAACACATAAAACACTAAGTAAATCCTATTTCAGATTACGTTCTATATATATAAACTCCCCGGTATAGGTCACGTAAGCTCCCCGGTATAGGTCATGTAACCTCCCCGGTATAGGTCATGTAAGCTCCCCGGTATAGGTCACGTAAGCTCCCCGGTATAGGTCACGTAAGCTCCCTGGTATAGGTCACGTAAGCTCCCCGGTATAGGTCACGTAACCTCCCCGGTATAGGTCACGTAAGCTCCCCGGTATAGGTCACGTAAGCTCCCTGGTATAGGTAATGTCTGAGGACCTCACCGGCACCACTTATGCATTACCTCATTACATCAGACTCCATCCCCGGGGCCCAACCAATGTTTCCTACTCAGGTTTCCGTCTAATTTACTTCCTCCCAGATCTCCGCCGATAATTCTTTCTCTCTGGTCTTCTCAATCCATCTCATCGTTCGCTAAACACGCAGCATAGGGAATGAAAAAACACGAGAGAGAGAGAGAGAGAGAGAGAGAGAGAGAGAATGAACATGCTAAAGGAAAAACAAGCAATATGTTGCGACTAATTCCAATAAATTCCGAGTTGAATGAAGAGACTTTTTTCTCTATAAGAATTTAATAAAATCAAGAGTAGAAATTCTCCCTCACCACCGCCCCCCCCCCCCCCCCCCTCCCCATCCTCTCCAAAACACGACCAGATTTTAAGCCATAAATTCCGGAGACTGAAGGTTTAATTCCCTTATTGTGAGGAGATCTACAATGCACCAACAGCCTTCTTAATCTTTTATTGTAGAGCTGTTTCGTGGGGCTGTTATGGTCTCTCTCTCTCTCTCTCTCTCTCTCTCTCTCACACACACACACACACACCTCTTATGTATCACCAGTGCCCAAGTCAATCAGCCCACAATCCTTAAATCAGCTACGACCTATTGCAATCACCCCAATACCCAGCCTAATCTGTGAAAGTTTTGTGTTCGACTGGGCTTATGCTGATATTGCAGGAGTCGTAGACCCTCAGCAATTTGGCAACATGAAAACTTCCTCCACCACTCACTGTCTTGTCAGCTTTCTCGATTACATATACCGCCATCTCGAGAAACGAAAAACGTCTGTAGCTGTCGCCTTCATTGATTTCACTAAAGCGTTCGACCTTGTCGACCACAATATAATCATCAACAAAGCTATCGACCTCGGGCTTCGGAGAAGTCTTATACCATGGCTTACAGACTTCCTCAGTGACCGACGCCAAGCTGTACGCTTCCGAGGGGCTGTCTCCACCTCTCAGTCACTCACCTGTGGCGTCCCCCAAGGCACCAAAATGGGACCACTCTGCTTCCTTATGCTCATCAATGATGCCCTAAGAGAAACCCCTGCTCGCTGGAAATATGTCGACGACTCCACCATTGGGATCAGCGTCAACAATTCTGCTCCCAACTATACCACCCTTCAGGATTTATTGAACAGCCTCCAAAACTGGGCCACCAACAACCATGTCACCATCAACCATACCAAGACCATGGTTATGCACATCAACCTCTCCTCCGACATTGTCCCACCTCCTTCCATTACTCTAGGTCCGAACACACTCCAGGTTGTAGATTCCACCAAGCTCCTCGGCGTCACCATAGACAACAAACTAAATTGGAAACCACACGTCAGTGAAGTTATCAAATCCTCCAGTTTCCGTCTCCACCTCCTCCGCCGACTCAAGTCCCTCGGAGTTCCTGCACACGAGCTCCTCAGTGTTTACACAACATTCATACTTCCCAAGCTCACCTATGCCTCCCCCACCTGGTCTTCCTCCCTAAATGCCACACAACGTAAACACCTAGAAAAAGTGCAAAAGAGGGCATGCAAGATTATTCTCTCCCCTTCCTACTCCACATATCAAGAAGCGCTCAACACACTGACCCTTTCGACTCTCACTGACCATCACCACGACCTCATCTGCAAATTTGGTAAGAAGCTTCTACACCATCCCCGACACCGGCTCCTACTACCACCTGAGATCCCTTGTCCGAGAATTGCTGTTCGACACCACAACCGCATCCAGCCCATACGTGCACGAACTGATCGCTATAAGAACAGCCCAGTCCCAACCATTGTAAAAATTATCAATAACTTGTAATAAATCAGTGTATCACTCCGTAACACTGCTCCTTGCACTGTCACTATGTTGAAATGAACTGTAGTTTGAGCTTTTCCCCATCTAGTTATTATATGTCTTATTTGTGTCACTTATGTCACTTGTATATTATTTGTAATTCGTAACCCATTCCCCAAATATGTAACTGTATATTTTCAGCCTTCTGGCTGCCAAGCTCTTTCAATAAACCGTTAATTATTATTATTATTATTATTACCACAAATGCTCTCCAAACACCGAGAAGGTTCATAGTCTTCGTTACCATGGAGACGAGGCGACGCTATCACCACCACCACCATTTACTGTATATATATTATGATGGTAAAAGGACGAGTGTTCTCTTAAAATGATTCCATCTCCACCACCACTCTTGTTATTCTTTTGTTGATGGTGCAGCGGGTGGGAGGGAGGGAGGGGGAACGATATCAATTCTTTCTTTCTTTTCTCTCTCTCTCTCTCTCTCATCGTCATCAGTCTCCTTCCTCCGCCTTCCTTTATTCTAAGAAATAACAATCATATTTTAATAGCCTGATGATCTACATACTGCCAACCCCCCCCCCCTCCCTTAAGTAGTAGCTGGAGAGGGGGTGAGGGAGGGGTGAGGGAGGGGGAGGAGGCAGTGGGAGAGGAAGGGAACGGGGAAGAAGCGGAGGTAGAATGAAGGGGGATGAGGAAGGAAGAATGAGGAGGATAGAAGGGGAAGGAGAGATAAGAGAAAGAGAAGAATGGGATGGGAAGGGGAGGGAAGGGGAGGAAAGGGAGAAGGGGGAGGGAGGAAGGGATGACAGCAAAGTAAGACAAAAATGAGAGGAGAGAATTGGAGTGAATAAAATAAAAAGTCAACTTATATTTGTAATTATCTTGACAACAACGCTCAAACAAACAAATAAACAAACAAAAAAACCGAACAAACAAACACACACTTTTTACTTGTCCTCACCAGATAGCGGAGAGAGAGAGAGAGAGAGAGAGAGAGAGAGAGAGAGAGAATCAGTACGTATTACACAAACGTAAGATTAAACATTTTTGACGGATACATCATACACCTATAACCTAATTACTTTCCCACACACACACACACACTATGGACCACGCTTATCTATTATCTATTATTATTGTTGTTGTTATTGTTGTAGTTGTTGTTATTGTTGTAGTTGTTGTTATTGTTGTAGTTGTTGTTATTGTTGTAGTTGTTGTTATTGTTGTAGTTGTTGTTATTATTATTGTTGTTGTTACAGTGAGTGGAGGGAGGCTCGTCTGACACACCAGGAATGAACTATTTACATACATCAGGTAGACAGGTAGACAGAGAAGCATGTAGATAACTAGATAAGACAAGCAGACAGATGGATAGGCAGGTAGCTATACAACAGATAGACAGGTAGATAACCAGATAGACAGGTAGATAGACAGGTAGATAGACAGGTAGATAACCAGATTGACAGGTAGATACTTTCAGAACATACAGCAACACATACAACATACACCATTACACATACAACTTTCACAACATTTCTATATTTAAATTCAACATAACTTTTATAAATGATGGTAACCTGAGAACACCACAAAGCCATAAGCACTATATAAACCCACATCTTGACCTTTACACCAGACATAAGTTAAAGTGAGACGGATAACACTCTTCCCCCCCTCCATGGACCAAGATAACAGCACATAATAACACAGTAGCTAAAATAACTATCTTAATTACATTACCTGAGCCCCCCTACACACCTGACTCCCTCTCACCTGTTGTACATTACAGGGCGGATCACCTGTTGTACCTAGGCAATAGAAAAAACAACAACTGTATCTATGTATCAAGTTTTTTGTTTTTATGCAGTTTCATTTGATTTGTATAGTTTTTGTTGACACAGCTCCACACAGCAGGTAATATAAGGGACCTTCACAGCTCTCCACAGCAGGAGTATAAGGGACCTACACAGCTCTCCACAGCAGGTAATATAAGGGACCTTCAGCTCAGCAGGTAATATAAGGGACCTTCACAGCTCTCCACAGCAGGTAATATAAGGGACCTACACAGCTCTCCACAGCAGGTAATATAAGGGACCTACACAGCTCTCCACAGCAGGTAATATAAAGGACCTACACAGCTCTCCACCTTAACAGCAGTTCGACAGCAGACTCAGAAATTTGCTGTTATTCCCCCAAACTTCCGCTGTCCTTCACGGTATACAGCACAAAGGTTGGCCCATATCAAGGCTCTTCATCTGGGTCAGCCCAAAGCGATACAACTGAGAGTGGCACTGGTGTATAGAGGTATTATACTAAGTGGCACTGGTGTATAGAGGTATTATACTAAGTGGCACTGGTGTATAGAGGTATTATACTAAGTGGCACTGGTGTATAGAGGTATTATACTAAGTGGCACTGGTATATATAGGCATTATACTGTATGGCACTGGTGTATATAGGCATTATACTGTATGGCACTGATCATGTAAACTCATAATACTAATTGGCACTTATGACGTAGAACTAACCAGTCTTCTTCAGGAATTCTCACACGCACTCGGGTCTTCCCAACACAATTCCAACTGAGTATATTAAAGCTTCAATATATAAATAAATAACTTTACTAACGTTCAAAATAACTTTAACAAATAATCACATTGTCTATTAATCCATCTTTAATAATACTGTTTATCTATTATTATTTATTATTATTATTATCCTACAAGAGCTATTTATAATGTCAAGTGGACTGAATTATCCTACACCCGAATTCAAAATCAATCTGTGTGTGTGTGTGTGTGTGTGTGTGTGTGTCCGCGCGGTTTATGACTTACTACAACAGAAATATTAAAATTATCCACATTCTTCCTTTCTAAAACAATCTACTTACTCGGAATATTAGTCTTCACAACAACGAATCCCCGACATATTCTGAATTCTGTACCCAACGAACTGAAATTCCTCCTCCCTTCCCAGAATTTACAACTAATTCCGTGATTTACCGTTAACTCCGTCGGAAAAAAAAATACACCAGGACTTCAATTCTTACCTATGTCTTTGGAATTTATTCGTAGCAAGCATTCATCACAAGCATTTCCAGGTATTGCTATAATTCCAAAAGGGTTCCAGCTATTACCCAGAATTTAAGAAGGTTTCTGCTAATTAACATAACTTTAAAAGGCTTCCATTTCAAACCCTAATTTCAGATGGTTTCCAGCTTCAATAAATTATTACAAGGTTTCCGATTATCTAAACCTCCACAAAAATATCTCAAACAACCCTTTTAAAATGTTACTATAACCCCGACAAATCTTTTTAATTACTAATTTCACAAAGGACTTCAAACCATCACCAACGTTGACAGCATCTCACCTACCCCCCCCCCCCCCTCCACCTAATGGCGTCACCTCCCTTGACTCGACTCAGCTTAAAACATTAATCTCTAAGTTGTAGGATTAAGGCAAAAACACGGATTAGATTCGGGTAAATACATATATACGGTGTTTAGTTAATGCTTTTAAATGTCTAATTAAAAGCTGATTACTTATGCTTTCATAAATAATAATAATAATAATAATAACAATAATAATAAATTACAATAATGTTCATAATGTGTCACCACCTGTTCAATTGTTCACTGGTGTTCAGTCTTACAAGTGCCCTCATACCCTTCACTTCTCTCACCGACGTTTACGCTACCTTTAGAAACACACACACATTTCTTTTCATGCCAGTTCCTCTGTTTCTAAATTCATTCACTTCCCCAAAAAAATAAATAAAAAAAATCTATATCTCCCAAATTAAGTTCCCACCGAGCACAATTTTTTTTTTCTTATTTTTAGGAGAAATTTTTCTTCATTTTTTCCAACTTGTAAATATTTTCGTCTTAACATCTTGAGTACGTTAATTTATTCCCTTGAGTACGTTAATTTATTCCCTTGAGATACGGTGGGTTAAATGTTTGAGTACGGTGATATAGTCTCTTGAGTACTGTAGTGTATGATAATGTAGTTCCTTGAGTAGACAATGATATAGCCTCTTTGAGTACGATAGTAGTTTTGTCCCGTGATTATGAAGATATAGCTTCTTGAGTACGATAATGTAGTCTCCTTGAGTACGATGATATAACCTTTTGATCATAATAACCTACACTCTTGAGTACTACAGCATAATATAACCCCTTTGAGTACAATGACTTAAATAAAACTTGAGTACGAGAATTTAAGTCATCGTACTCAAGGGGGTTAATAAACATAATATCAGTCATCATCATCATCCACACACACACACACACACACACCTATTGATCTCATTTCTATACAATATCGATATTTTCATTTTTTTTAAACTTCAATTCACAATAATTCTCATATAAATTACAAATGTATATGAATAAACCTTCATTATATATATATTCATCTCGACGTCACTAGTTTGTATACATAAAGCAAGAAACCCAAAAATAAATATATAAATAAATACAAAATAAATGGATTCTCAAAAGTTCCTTCATTAAATTCTTACCATAAATAAAACTTTAAATTGTAATGGGGAATTTACCTTAATTAGTTTACCTATTCTTAGTACAGGTTTTTTTTTATTTACCAATAACTATGTACCTACCTATAATTAGTAGCACCAGTTAAGTGACAAGTATTAGCACTAACAATATTTGGAGTGAGATTTTACACTTAGCTTCTACCTGACTCTTATAATTGATGCTTAAGTAATCATGTCTAGTAAGTCTCAATATAATTAAGTAACTTTCTACATTTCTGGGGATAATTTAAGTTATTTGTTTTATTTTAATTTAACTTTGTAATTCTAATATTAATCCAGGTGTTTAATTTGGTTTCAACTTAACATTAAAATTTATGTTATTTTCTAGAAGGTATTTTTGTTTTTGTTTAATTTAACTTTAAGTCAAAATCTTCAGTTACGAGGAACATATAAATTACATATACCTTAAGCACCTTTGAGATCTTTTCTTAAGGCCAAGTCAAACACTCTTCATACACACACATACAGGCATAGATACGTACACACATACATAAATATAATCCATACATATACACACACTTGCACATACATACGCACACACACATAGCTACCATCGCACGAAATAAAACACAATATTTCCATCTTACAATTTTTTTTCCTTCAGATTTTCCTCGATTCGTCTGGTTGTAAATTTCCCCTTAAATAAAAGAAACAAAAAAAAACACCGAGATATTTTTCATTCCATTCAAATTTCCGGTGATTGGAGGCGGAGGGAGAATTGCCATCAAATAGTTTTTTTTTTCATTTTTCTTCATTTTCTTTTCAATTGATGGGTTTCTCGTCCTTTCATTACCACGTTTCTTATTACCTTATTCGTCCTGTGTGTGGCTGTGTGGATGCAACAAGACATACACACACACATGCACCATAATGCACACACTTCTTTCTTTTCTATCACTTGTTTTCTTTCACTTATTCACAAACAGGAAAAATGCAATAATTCTCCCATTGTTTTGGTTAAAGATCAATTCATTCATTTTACACACTGGACACTTCCTGCCAGCGTCTCTGTACTAAACGTCACTTAAAACACATTCACTGATAGTCCAACACTGTATTATATTCTTGACACACACTGTAACAACCATTGAACATCACAAACACAACCTGGAAATAATTTTTAAAAACACACACATTGTTATGATTCACGTACGAGGAGGGAGGAACAGGTGGGCGTGAAGAGTTAGCGGGAGGAGAAGGAGGAGGTGGTGTAACAGGTGAGAGCCACGTGGGTAGGAGGTAATGTTATGGTGAGGCCTCCACAAGTTTGTTTTGGTTTATACTTACATTGAGTTGAGGGAGCGGAGTCTGTTGAGCGGCTTGTCCGGGTTAGTGGCGGCGACACCATCCTTGTGAGGTTCTCGGAGCCAGATAAAGGTGTCGTACTTGCGGAACTTCTTGAGCTTCACGTTAGGTACCTGGATGTTAGACTTGAAGGACTGCTTCCGTGGCGTGTCATGGGAGGCCCCCTCCACCACCACGCTGTCCATCGTTAAACCCTCGCGGTGGCTGGTGCGCCGGCGCAATCCCAGCCCAACTTTGAACCCCGACATCCTGGCGAGCCGAACTCTCCCGCTGCTGCCCAAGCTCTCGTACGGTTCCCAACACCACCACCTTGCCAGACGAGCGACGTACTAATTTTTGTTTTAACTCGCTCGCTATTCTCAACCTTTTCTTTCTTAAGACACTAAATCCTTCTCAATATATTCTAGAATACAACGAGCACTTCCCCAAAGCTTAAGTCGCTCTGCACTTTATAAATCCGTATAGATTACTCAGCACTGGCCACCGTTTCCATGGCGACCTTGGCTATACATATTTTTCCCTCACATTAGTGTCTTTATTCACCTGCCTGTGAGACGCACCATTAACGTCTCATATATATTCACCTGTAAACAAACAACAACATTAAAGACCTGACCATTGTCGCGCCACACATGAGATAATTTGATTACCTCGTCAATCAATGGGCGGGTCTCTTGATGGCCGCCCCTCCAGTCACTCATTAATCATTACGCGCTAAGTTAGTTTCACGGTAGCTGGGATGTGACAGGTAATTTTCTTCTGTCACATGTGGGTGGTGGCGTGTGTCATATGGGTGGTGGTGTGTCAGGTGGGTGGCGGTGTGTCAGGTGGGTGGTGATGTGTCATGTAGGTGGTGGTGTGTCATGTAGGTGGTGGTGTGTCATGTAGGTGATTGTACGTGTCATGTGGGTGATACTATGCGTCATGTAGGTGTAAGTATGTCATAATTCACGACATAAAAAAAATCGAACTAAATACACAGATCCACACATGAATAAACAACACACGTAAACAAATGAATAAACAACAGAGACACAAACAAATGAATAAACAGACAGACGTCAACAAATGAATAAACATTAGACACGTAAACAAATGAATAAACAACAGAGACATAAACAAATGAATAAACAATACACACGCGTAAACAAATTAATAAAAATACAAGTGGGAAACAAAATATTAAAACGCGTCAAATCAGATTTATGTACGAGACAAATATTCCTAAATAAGACAGAACTTCGGATAAATGAATTATACCGTCAAAAATAAACGGAAATTGAACTTTACCGTAAAAATAACGTAAATTGAACTCTATCGTCAAAAATAAACGTAAATTGAACTCTATCGTCAAAAATAAACGTAAATTGAACTCTATCATAAAAAAATAAAGGTAAATTGAACTTTACCGTAAAAATAACGTAAATTAGATTCTACCAACAAAAATAAACGTAAATTGAACTCTACCGACAAAAATAAACGTAAAATGAACTCCCATCTCAACAAAACGTATAATGACTTATAATGTCACGAGGTGTCATGATAATTACCATCAACATGACCTCCTAATTCCCCAAACACCTGGCTCCTCCCCCGGGGTTCCCTAATGACTCACCTGTTCATTAGCCTCACTCACACGTCACGCTACCCTCACCTGTGTCCCTCTCACCCTCCTCTCACCTGTGTTCGTCCCCCCTCTCAAGTATGTTCCTCCCCCTCACCTGGGAACCTCCCCCCTCACCGGTATTCCTCCCTTTCTCACCTGTGGTCCTTCCCCTCACCTATACCCCTCCCTCTCAACTGTCCCCATCACTCCCTTACCTGTCCCACTCCCACTCACGTCCCCATTTTCTCTCACCCCCTCCTCTCTCACCTGTCCTCCCCACTCTCACCTGCCCCCACCCCCCTCTCTCACCTGCCCACCTCCCGAAAAGACTCACACGTCCGAATTGTTTCTGATTAATATATATCAAGGTGCCTTTTACCCTTCCTCCAAACCTTATCAACAGTGCCTCAACCTCACGACACGACGAGAATTCAGGAGTTTAATTTCACCACAAAAACCACCACAATCACCACCACCACCTGCACTGCCACTACTAACCATGACAAAATCAACCACAATAACGAACACCATCACCAACTACGCCAATAATAATAATAATAATAATAATATAATAATAATAATTTACTGACACTCATTAAAATTCCCTGAAAACTTGTTAACTTATACAAATTTACAAAACTCCTTTAAATTCCACTAACCTCACAAAAATTCACTTCAAATTCATCAAAACTCCATAAACTTACAAATGCTCATAAAAAACTCATTATAACTGATATAACCTCATTGGAGACTCAAATATACTCTTCAGAAACTCGGTCTTCCTATTATCTCATTAACACGCGATAAGAACTCATAAAACACAATAATAACTCATAAAACACAGTAATAACTCATAAAACACAGTAATAACTCATAAAACACAATAATAACTCATAAAACACAGTAATAACTCATAAAACACAGTAATAACTCATAAAACACAGTAATAACTCATAAAACACAGTAATAACTCATAAAACACAGTAATAACTCATAAAACACAGTAATAACTCATAAAACACAGTAATAACTCATAAAACACAGTAATAACTCATAAAACACAGTAATAACTCATAAAACACAGTAATAACTCATAAAACACAGTAATAACTCATAAAACACAATAATAACTCATAAAACACAATAATAACTCATAAAACACAATAATAACTCATAAAACACAGTAATAACTCATAAAACACAGTAATAACTCATAAAACACAATAATAACTCATAAAACACAATAATAACTCATAAAACACAATAATAACTCATAAAACACAGTAATAACTCATAAAACACAGTAATAACTCATAAAACACAATAATAACTCATAAAACACAGTAATAACTCATAAAACACAATAATAACTCATAAAACACAGTCATAACTCATAAAACACAATAATAACTCATAAAACACAGTAATAACTCATAAAACACAATAATAACTCATAAAACACAGTAATAACTCATAAAACACAATAATAACTCATAAAACACAATAATAACTCATAAAACACAATAATAACTCATAAAACACAGTAATAACTCATAAAACACAATAATAACTCATAAAACACAGTAATAACTCATAAAACACAATAATAACTCATAAAACACAATAATAACTCATAAAACACAGTAATAACTCACAAAACACAGTAATAACTCACAAAACACAATATTAACTCATAAAACACAATATTAATTCACAAAACTATATAAATGCTATAAAACTCAAAAAACTGCCTTAAAACTCACAAAAAATGCACTATAACCCACAAAACTCCCCAGAGTCTCTCATAGCTCACAAGAATCAACACTGCTTTCACTTTTGTGTTTTATGTGTCTGTCTGTCTGTCTGTCTGTCGGTGTAACTTCTTCTACTAGATGGTAGGATAGGGTGGATGGAAGGATGGAGGAAGGAAGGGGAGGGTTAGGATGTAGGGTGATGAAGGAAGAGATGGGGGATATGGGTGAGGGGGATGGAGGAGGACAGGGAGGGATTTAGGTGAGGGGGGTGAAGGGGGAGAGGGAGGGATGGTACGCTCATCGTCTAAGAAAATGAAAAGGGATAAAGGGGTAACTCGTATATGTCTCAACGTCCAGGGATATTTGTCGCAGGGAAATTTTATAGAAAATTTCTCTACTCTTTCTCTCTTTATCTCTCTCTAACTCATTCTATTTCTCATTATTTTCCTTCTCTCTCTCTCTCTCTCTCTCTCTCTCTCTCTCTCTCTCTCTCTCTCTCTCCTTAGTTAAAATCTGACTCAGTGTAACGATGTTCCTTTAGTTATTTTGTAAGTTCTTAAAGTTCTTATGTTTTATTTATCATTGTTATAGCAACGTACAAGAAATTGATATTACGAAGAAGTTGATAAAATAGTGAAGTAACGATTGTGGTGAATATGAGACCCTATTATAAGACGGGTATTGATCTGCAACGTGAAGGGACATACTCACTGATTTACAAGTCCGTTTTCTGTGGTTGTGGTGTTGGTGGTGGGAGGGGGTGTTGGTGGTGGGAGGGGGTGTTGGTGGTGGGAGGGGGTGTTGGTGGTGGGAGGGGGTGTTGGTGGTGGTGGGAGGGGGGGATGGTGGTGGTGGTGGGAGGGGGGATGGTGGTGGTGGTGGGAGGGGGGGATGGTGGTGGTGGTGGGAGGGGGGGATGGTGGTGGTGGTGGGAGGGGGGGATGGTGGTGGGAGGGGGTGTTGGTGGTGGGAGGGGGTGTTGGTGGTGGTGGGAGGGGGTGTTGGTGGTGGTGGGAGGGGGTGTTGGTGGTGGTGGGAGGGGGTGTTGGTGGTGGTGGGAGGGGGTGTTGGTGGTGGTGGGAGGGGGTGTTGGTGGTGGGAGGGGGTGTTGGTGGTGGGAGGGGGTGTTGGTGGTGGGAGGGGGTGTTGGTGGTGGGAGGGGGTTGGTGATGGTGGTTGCTGGCCATGGTTGTTGTAGGAGCAATACAAGCGTCAGCAGGACATGTACCTACCAGGACTTTAACGATCTCAATTGCATGGAATTTATTATCGATGATTCAGCTAAATTATTCTTATTGTTTAACTGTTTAATTTTTTATTGTTATTTACTTCACCCAAAACTTGTAAACAATTCAAAAAGTATTTGCAGAGTCCATTGTTATGAATAATAATTATATGGGTATTGAAACGTTATGCTATTGTGAAGCAAAAGCCACATTGTATCACAGGCAAATATCTAGTTCTGCACCAGAAAAAATAAGTATAGGTATATATATTTTTTTTTTACTGTAATATTGTGATGTTATTTTAGCACCGTCAGCCCAACATGGCCCAACATGGTTCTGTATCACCAATAACAATTACTTTTTCAAACGAATTCATGAAGACTTAATTAAGATAATTATAATTTATCTCGACATTTTAGTTCAATTATTTGTAGTTATAAAATGGTCATTTATTATTCATGAAATGATTAACTACTGACGATAAAAAAAATTATTTTCATTATTAACTTAAATAGTGAATCTTATAACCGCTGTGGTGGTCAGTTTCCTGTGGTCGTCAACCGTTGATTAAAACCAAAGATACGGTCAACACTGCTGGCTGGCCCCGACAGTGGTTCACCATCTTTCCCGTCAGAAACTTTTCACAATTTAAACTTATGAACAAAAACCAGCAGTTCAGTTTTGTTACAACTTTCCCTCGATGTTCCTTAAATGAACTTCTCTCGAAATTGGGTTTGGTGTCATCTTACCACGTCTAAGGTAGCTGACACCGTTATGTACATGAAGAAATAATGTGCCAAATATTTAAGGAGTGCTGCTCGGAAGGTCGCCTTTAAAAGACGTGACCCTCGTCAGCGTCACCCCGAGTGGAAGTTTACACCTGACTGACCTCTTGTTCCTGCCAGGTGCGGGAGTATATTTACACATACACGCCGAGATATTCTCCACCACACCAGTGCCCCGAGGTGTAGGCGTACTGGAGGGTGGAGTATCACAGTGTGGTTGTTAGTGTCCGGAGCACTGAGAGAGTGTGTTTTACATTTAAGTACATAAAACACGCACATACAATCACTATATATAGAAACAGTTGAACTAAGTATTTTCTGTCATAATAAAACTTTTTTTTTGTATACTCTGGAAAGTGTTTTGTAAATATCACTCGATGACACATGTACGAATATCAAACACTTCCTTCTTCTCTAGATCAGTTACCGAGAGTGACTTCAGTGTGCACCTGGATGACACTAACTCGAGGTAACAGTAACTTTACTGCTATAATAAACGTCTACATACAGGGTACAGTGTGGCGGGCCAGTTATTAAGAGTTAACATGACGTACTGTACAGTGTCATGACCCTGCGTGTGATGCCCCCACTGGGGTCGTCTTTACTTGGTCCCATCCTTAACAAGGCAGCAGAGAGGAGGTACCTCATGCCGGCATTACCCGCAAAATGAGGGAAAAAACAGGAGAGGTTGGAGGTTGATGAGAGTGTACACAGGATACTCGAGATATGAATATTAAACGTAATTATCCACGACCCAGAAATTCAGGTTTATAATGCAGTGACGTCGACGATTCACAACCCTCCAACTGACCTCGCTGCTCTGTATATACCTGTACACACATGGTGGTATACAGCACATATATACTTTTAGTGGGTAGAAGCTGTCAGGTGCAGGTTCCCGCGGGGCTACCTCCTCCTCCTCCACTGTGTAATCTTTACATTACCTGTAACACTCAGGTTATTGGCTCCTGGCACACCCACAGCCTCCAACTCCAACTCAGATTTTCAGTAAATTTTCTTTTGCTGTGTTCTAGTTTTCTCCTTCGATTCTCTTCGTATATTATGAGTTTTATTCTTCACCAAAAGTAATCTTTACTACGAATTTTATCAACTCGACAGGATTTTGTTTTACTTGTATACCTGACCATCACTTCTGACCAAGTATTCTAAGTATATTCTGAATATTTTCACCTGATAAATAATACCTAGAATAATTTTAGCTTTACCTCTCGCTGTATTCGGGATATTCTGATTTATTTCCTTTTCACCTTTTTATTGAATTCACTTCTTAATGATGTAGGACTGACAAGTGTGTCTGTACGTTTGTCTGGGGACTCTGGGATACACGCTGCAGTACACTCCAACGTTTACTTCACTGTGCATGACACAAATACTGCATCAGACAGAAAAAATCAGTTTGACAATAAAGTTTTCAAATATTTTCGTTCTGGTGAGAGAATGTTTCCTCAGATAGCCGCAGCAGCGCTATTGATGCTTTCACCATCAGTGTTATTTATATATATACATATATATATAAACCCGAGTGTCTTTTAGCATTCAGACAGACATACAGACAGACAGACAGACAGACAATGGATACATGGGAAGAGACCAAGACATCATAGAAAGATGATAAAAACGGATTAGACGGAACATGCAGTGATGTCTTTGTTACTGAGAGAGAGAGAGAGAGAGAGAGAGAGAGAGAGAGAGGGGCATGTTCTACCGTGTCACGCGAGTCGTAACACAGCGGATGCGTCTACATAAGGCGCGCGTGTCCTCACAAGACGCGCAAGTCATAAGTTATGACTCGCGCGTATACCCCCATGAGGACGGGCACTTAGACCTTGCGAACAGCCAAGGCGCGTGACTAAGAATGATGACACGGGCAAACACTACTCCTCCTCCTCCTCCTCCTCTCCTCCTCCTCCTCCTACTCCTTCTGGGGTCTCTCATCCATTCCAGGAAGATGATAAAGACGAAGAAATAGATAAAACAAGAAAGAAAAATGAAAGAAACAAGAGAAAAAAATTGATAAGACGATATAGAAGAAAAGGAGGAGGTAGAAGGAGGATGGGGAGGAGGCTACGGGGAAGGGTGAGAGGAGGAGAGGAGGAGGAGAGGAGGAGGAGGAGGAGGAGGAGAGGAGGAGGAGGTGGGAAGGAGGAGGAGGACGAGGAAGGGTGGCGGGAAGGGTGGACACGTAGGAGGAGAAGGGAAAGGGTAAGGCGAGGGTGGGGAAGGCAGGGAAAGGTTGAGAGGAGGAAGAAGAGAAGGAAAAAGGAAGAAAAGGAGAGAAGAGGAAGAGAAGAAGAAAAACAAGTTCAAGGTTACAAGACAAACGACGATCAAGATGCGCACAAGTGATTGGGGGGGGGGGGAGGGAATTAATCCCCCAATCCTAATAAGATTCGACCCATGATCCCAAGACACTGTATGAAACAAGGTCAGAACAGAATGATTAGGAAGAATGGCACGCGACTTAACAACCCAATTCTAATCACTACCAATCTCAAATGGACAAATGATTAGGGCTGTGTCATCATCCAACCCTAATCAGATCTCGAAAAACTAAGACTGAAAGAAAAATCGTATGACCTGATTAGCAATGGGAGGGGGGGAAGGGAGAGGGGATTGGGCAGCGGTAAGACATAATGAAGTGGTTAAGGGGGGGGGGTCGTTAAAGGGGTAGTTAGAGAGATAATGACAAGAGGAGAAAAATTATACCTTAAGACTCTTTTAAAATACACAATTAAGACTGTTTCAGCGCTTTAAGACGTCTTTCATAAACACAATTTAAGACCCTTGCCAAAGAATACCTTAAAACTAATTAACTAAACCCAAATAATAATTAATTAAACCGATAAGTCTTGATTGGTAAAAAAAAAAGACTGATTAATTAGTCTTCTCTTGATACTCAATAAAGACTTAATCAAATTAATTCACACACACACACACACACACACACACACAGGAGACAGCAGTAGTGAGAGAGCGAGACAGAGTGAGGAGACTAGTGAGGGAGGGGAGGGGAGGGAGGGGGAGACAATGGCGCCGCGTTGGAGAGACACCACGGCTTTATGTGGCACTGTCTCTCACGCTCTCTACAATCTTTCTACCTACCACAGTCTACTTTATCTACCTCTACTTCTCTATCTATCTCTATTTACTTCCCTGGCTATCTTATTTACTTTATCTATCTATGTATCTATATCTATTTCTTTATTTACATGATTGTCTATCTGTATATATCTACTTATCTATCTATCTATCTACTTCTTTATCTACTTACCCCTTAACTATCTATTTCTCCATCTATTTATCTATTTTTCTATCTATCTACCTATCTATTTACTTTACTCATTCATTTAATTTCTACTTTTTTTTCCAGTCTCCATTCCTCCTGTCACTCGCCTACACCCACCACCCAACACCTGTCCAACCACCATCCAACACCTGTCCACCCACCACCCCCACCACCTGTCCAACCACCATCCAACACCTGTCCACCCACTGCATAAACTACACCCACCAACCACACCCAGATACCTTCCCCCCCCCCCCTCACCTGCCCCTCCCCTCCCCACACACACATCCCCTCTCTCTCTCTCTCTCTCTCTCTCTCTTCAGTATCGTAAATCTCCAAGAGCACCATAAGGGGGTGGGGGTGGAGGGTGGGGGGGGGGGGGGGGGGTAGGGGTTAGTATCTACACAAAAATCCCATTAATCCAGTTATAATGCGGATTTATCGAGGCCACAGGAAATGGGTAAGGCGGGACCTGGTTGGCTCTTTGGGGTGTTTTAAGTCTGACTGTCTGAGGGAGTGATGGTAGTAGGTGCAGAGAGAGAGAGAGAGAGAGAGTTTATTTGATAGTGGGGTGAAGAAATGGTGATGGGAATAGTGATGATGGTGGTGATTGGTGGTGGTGGTGGTGGTGGTGATTGGTGATTCATGATGAGTGATGGTGAGGATTTGTAATGATGGTTATTGATGATGACATGATGGTGATTGGTGATTCATGATGATGGTGATTGATGATGTTGACGATTATAAATGATGATGATGATTTTTCCAGATGATTATGGCGATTATATGGTGTTGATGACAGGAAGCAAAACACCCGGCACTATAATCGACCGTCTTTCCTTCCCAACTGTAACGTTAAGCACCCATTTATCGCCCGGTGGTTAAGCAGCAGCACCCTGGGATCGAACCGTGACCCATAGGACTGTGGCCGAGTACTGTATCCACTCGTCCACCGCACTAATCAACTGAGATATTTTTACTTAAAAAACAGTAATGTCTACTTTTCCTACATAAGTACACTATTAGTTAAGTAATTCGTACCTTCACTTAACTAGTTTGAATATATACAGAATGTCCCTCTATAGTCTATACAATACTTTAATATTTACGAATGTTTTCCCAGCACAAATAATAATAACAACAACAATAATAAAATAATAACAATAATAACAATAATAATAACAATAATAACAATAACAATAATAAAATAATAACAACAACAACAACAATAATAAAATAATAACAATAACAACAACAATAATAATATTACCAATACACATCACAAACTACAAACATTTATTCACTTTAAATCAACAACAATCTAGTCTCTCTGTTGGTTTAACCCCAGCCTCTGGGAGTATCAATTCTGAACCCGTTATTTACAAAACTATGAAAAATAAATATACACAAATTAGACGAACATTGAAAACAGTAAAAGGCAAATAAATAAATAAAACTCCCAACCCTCGACTCACGTGATGGTCCCTTGTTCCTCAATCATAAATAACGGGGCTCCCAAAATTCCTGGTAACCATCGATATATATTTGTTTCCCATTGGCCAAAATAAACAAACCCAACTTAAAAATTTCCTAGACACAAAAAAATCTATTATATGAATCAGATAAAACTTGTAGGTAAAATAAAAAAAAATGTAAATAATAAATATAGATTTTTTTTATTATATTGTATTTATAACTAAGATGCCGTAACAGCCAGGTAATATGCTCACCTGTATACGATCGCTAGCTTAAGGTAATCCAAATGAAAGGGTAAGACAGACAGACAGACAGACAGAGATGGGATAAGAAACATAACAAAATAAAAATAGTGAGGGATTCTTACATCAAATTATGCTTAAGGGAGCGAGATCCAATTAGGTGTAGAGAATCAATTGACACACACACTATAATGATGCAGTTGGGTCGATGGCTTGGTCGTTAAACGTGAATTATAACCATACTACTCCCTGCAACTTAACGATGACCGACAGACACTAAAAGACATAACAAATAAAAATAGTAAATATCCAACTAAAACAAATAAACAAACGAATACCACTGATACACGAATAAAAAAAAATCCCATAGATTCCCAAACCACAACAAGATTTTTCCCCTAAACACTGTAATAAAAGACGGGAAGAAAAACTCCTTTCCTCCCTCCTTCCTTTCCTCAACTTACATTACGATCATATCAAGGAAAGTTGAGGGAAGGAGGGAAGCTCTTAGTGGGGTGGATCTCCTTGACGATGTGTGGATAATATACTGTCACGTCCAGATGAAACGCTGGGCTGAGGGGGATCTTGGGGAAAATTCTCTAGGCTTCACTTTTTTTTTTACGACTCCGGCTGAGGAAGACAGCAGTGAGAGCCATGAGTGGTGTTATTTTTATTCAATGGGGGATTAGTTTCCAACACTTAATTAACATAGGGTTATATAAACAAGAAAAAAGGTTACAGAAGCGAGAAAAAAGTTACATAGACGAGAAAAAAGGTTACAGAAAAAGGGCCAAATTATAGAGACAAGTGTGATGTGATAGATAATGGGAAAAGGAAGGAAGGATTGGGGAAGGAGATGGTAGATGAAGAGAGGGAAGAAAGGGAAGGGAATAATGAAGAAAGAAATGGGGAAGGTATTAAAGGAGAACTAAAAAGGGAAGAGAAAGAAAGAAACAAATAAAATATGAAGAAAAAAACATTAAAACACAATACCATGGAGAAAAAAAATCAACTACAGACCCAAACAACCAAAAACAAAACCAGGAACTAACACAATACCAATAAACGGAAGACCAAGATAAAAAGCAAAATAGAAAACTCAACAAAAAGTTACATGACTGAGATATCAACAGTATACACCCGTTTTCTTTGACGCTCACGCCTAGATAATGTCTGATGGGTAACTCAAGTATTGGCAGTAAAAGGCAAAATAATGGTATAATTTCTGATGTTTTTTTTTTCTGTGTTGAGGTACAGTTTCAGGTTTCTGTGTCTGTTTGGTTGTTTATCCACCTGTGGGGCATTACTCTGAGCATGAGAACTACATTGGAAATATGGATTAGTAGTAATTAATTGATTTTCCTTAGTAAATATATTTAAAGGAAAACAATTTGACTTGTTATGATACGAAAGAGAGACAGGTAAAGTACATGATTGATATTTTAGTGTCACGTACAAGACAGGTAATATACGTTCATCAGTCTCCAAATAATACGTACAAGAGACAGGTAACGAACGTAATTAAACTCCAATTGATAAACACAAAAGACAGGTAACGAAACGTGTGATTAGTGTTTCCGCGGTAAGCTGGAGAAACAGAAAACGGAGATGACCTGGCTAATGAGTCAACCAGTGAGAGGAACAAGAGGCAGGAAGTTCTCGTGATTGGCCTATACAAGGTCGGCAATTGGAGGGTTTAGCCTTTTACCTGTGGGATATATTTTTGTCGTGATAAAATAGATAAAAAGTTCCACTGGTTGATAGACAATTGATGTACTTACTTGTGATAGAAGGAAGGAGGAGGAGGGAGGGGATATTACTCTGTTTGACTGGGGTATATGTGAGGGAGGGGGTGAGGGAGGGGAAGAGGGGGTGAGGGGGGAAGAGGGGTGAGGGGGGAAGAGGGGGTGAGGGGGAAGAGGGGGTGAAGGGGGAAGAGGGGGTGAAGGGGGAAGGGGGGAAGAGGGGTGAGGGGGAAGGGGGGAAGAGGGGTGAGGGGGAAGGGGGGAAGAGGGGTGAGGGGGAAGAGGGATGAGGGGGGAAGAGGGGTGAGGGGGAGAGGGGGTGAGGAGGGAAGAGGGGGTGACTTCTCTTTTGGTATGTGCTGTCTTTACTACCTGGGTGATGTACAATACTTAAACCTGTGTAAACAAAATGAATGACAAAAAATATGACACGATGATAAAAAAAGTGAAAAATTGTCGCGGCGTTGAAGGGAGGAAAGGTAGAGGGATTTTTTAGATGCATATTCATACCTTGATTCAACCACACCCAGAGAGGTACAGTGACTCAGGTGCATCGAGACCTTTAATTAAGCTGTGTCCTTCAAACTTTAAATATATTTCGGGAGTAATAAAGGTAGTTTCCATAGCTCTATGTCTGCTCTCTCTCCTCTCCCCATCTCACCCTCTCTCTCCCCTCCCTCCCCTCTCCCCCCCCTCCTCACTCCCTCCCTCTCCTTCTCACCCTCTCTTTCCCCTCCCTCCCCTCTCCCCCCCTCCTCACTCCCTCCCTCTCCTTCTCACCCTCTCTTTCCCCTCCCTCCCCTCTCCCCCCCTCCTCACTCCCTCCCTCTCCTTCTCACCCTCTCTCTCCCCTCCCTCCCCTCTCCCCCCTCCTCACTCCCTCCCTCTCCTTCTCACCCTCTCTCTCCTCCACACCCCCTCTCCCCCTTCACACCCTCTCTTTCCCCTCTTCACCCCTTCTGTAAAGCCTCGCCATTGTGGATAAAATTTACTCTTAATCAAAATCCTTATAAAATACCTGATCTAGTTGGCATATGAGTTCTTATTAAAGCATTCTAACAACACACAAAAAAAAAAATACATATAATTTCTCAATGTGTATTCGTGTCAACAGTCTCTTGGTAACAACTTTTATACCTCACTTGTCATTTCTAAGGAGAATGATATCCCCCCCCCACCCCTTGAGGTCACTTTAAGAGGGAATCAACCCCCACCTCCTCTCCCCCTCCCGCCCCCCAACCGCCCCTTCCTTCCCACTGAATACAAAGATACGGTCTGACTGACTGACGAAAAAAAAAAAAAATCCTTTGTCAAAATTCGAGAAAAGTTGATTGAATGGAAACTTGTGACTGGCGAGGAAATGTGACCTACTAGTGGTGAGATGTGGTTGTGGTGGAGATGAGTGTGGTAGTGATGTGGTTGTGGTGGAGATGAGTGTGGTAGTGATGTGGTTGTGGTGGAGATGAGTGTGGTAGTGATGTGGTTGTGGTGGAGATGAGTGTGGTAGTGATGTGGTTGTGGTGGAGATGAGTGTGGTAGTGATGTGGTTGTGGTGGAGATGAGTGTGGTAGTGATGTGGTTGAGATGAGTGTGGTAGTGATGTGGTTGTGGTGGAGATGAATGTGGTAGTGATGTGGTTGTGGTGGAGATGAATGTGGTAGTGATGTGGTTGTGGTGGAGATGAGTGTGGTAGTGATGTGGTTGTGGTAGAGATGAGTGTGGTAGTGATGTGGCTGTGGTGGAGATGAGTGTGGTAGTGATGTGGCTGTAGTGGAGATGAGTGTGGTAGTGATGTGGCTGTGGTGGAGATGAGTGTGGTAGTGATGTGGCTGTGGTGGAGATGAGTGTGGTAGAGATGTAGCTGTAGCGGAGAGGAGTGTGGAGAGATGTGCTTAGTGGTGTTGGTGGTGATGGAGGGCGTAAGTGGAGGGATGTGGTTGGTGGTGATGGTTGAGGACATATGTGGAGGGATGTGGTTGGGAGAGGAGGGATGTGGTTGGGAGAGGAGGGATACGAACTCATCTGAAGGGATGTGGCCGGCGAAGGAAGGTGATGTGGCTGACGAAACGGACGAAGATAGGAAGATACAATGAGAGAGAGAGAGAGAGAGAGAGAGAGAGAGAGAGAGAGAGAGAGAGAGAGAGAGAGAGAGAGAGAGAGTTTCTGATCGATGATGCCTCTGACCCATCGATTACGGCTTATCCAGGAGGTGCTTCTTTCAGCCGCCCGTCACAGCTGCCCCATCCCCGATCCACCGCCCTCACAGCCGCCCCATCCCCGGTCCACCACCCCCACAGTGGGGTTGGGTGGGGAGTGGGGGTGGGTGGGGAGTGGGGTTGGGAGGGGAGTGGGGTTGGGTGGGGAGTGGGGTTGGGAGGGGAGTGGGGTTGGGTGGGGAGTGGGGTTGGGTGGGGAGTGGGGTTGGGAGGGGAGCCTACTGTAAGTGGTGGAAGGAGTGGGGGATGGCTGGGTTGGTTTGGGAAGAGGAGGAGGGGAGGGTGGGGTGGGGTGGGGTGGGGTGGGGAGAGGTTAATTGACCTCACAAGTATATACAATATACATGGGCTTCCTCCCTTCCCCTTTCCTCCCCTCTCCCCCTCCCTCAGGCCCCTCTCCCTAACCCCTCTCACACTTCCTCCCCTCTGTCTCCGTTTCCCCCTATAAATTATATGAGAGAGAGAGAGAGAGAGAGAGAGAGAGAGAGAGAGAGAGAGAGAGAGAGAGAGAGAGAGAGAGAGAGAGAGAGAGAGAGAGAGTTATTCGAGTCAACTCCCGAACACTACTCCCTCACTCAACCAACCAATAATGTTCTAACTAACTTTACTCACCACAATTACTCCACCTTGGATTATCCTGTCTGCCTGTCTGTCTGTCCGTCCGTCGATCAAAGCCCTAGGTTGAGTTTAACTTCTCTAGACTCCCAGCAATATATTTATACTCAACCTTTCCCTCCGTCCTAACTTCATCCAAGAGTCACCCTAACTTCTGTCTGTGAGCTGATGCCGATTATGTGTCCGGATGAATGTCAAGTTGAGTTAAATATTTGAGCAACACAAAAAAAAAAAATATTCATACAAAAATTGGTGGTGGGGGGTGAGTGGGGGGGTGGGGGTGGGCGTGGGGGGGCTGTGGGGAAATAGTGTTACCTCAGAGTCTTGTATATAAATGGGGGCAGTCAATTTATTTTATTTAATATTCATAAACACAGGTAAAACACATATTTTTAAGCCATGTGATGTGTATTTTTTTTTTTAACTTTCAGGATCTGTTCAGTTCTGGTGGACTTTTTTTTTTTTTTTACTCCTAAGGGGAAAAAAAATCAATTCTATAGGTTATTTTTTTTTTTAGTCTTACAGGGAAAAAATTATTAACTCTGACATTTTTTCTTTACTCAGGGGAAAATAATCAATTCTGTAGGTTCTTTCCTTGGGTCTGATAGGGAAAAAAAGACCAATTCTCTGATATTTCTTTAACCCAGATAGGGAAAGAAACATAAATTCTCTGATATGTTTTTTAATCATAGGGAAAAAAAGATTATAAACTGGCAGGCAATATTGAAGAGAGAATATATTTCCTTATATAGAAAAAGACTCAACTGATATATATACAAGTCCCATCCAAGTCAGTCTGTATCCCCTGAACAAAGACCTGAGGTAGGATGGAGGAGTGATCGTTGACGTCATAACAGTGGCAAGGGAGTAAGGAAAGGGAAGGAGGTGGGGAAGGGGGGAAAGGGAAGGGGGTGGGAAAGAGGGTGGGGAATGGGGTGAGGAAGGGGGTGAAGAAAGGGGGCAGGGAGTACTAAGTGTATTTGGTGGCTGGGAAGAAGAGGGGGTAGGGTGGTCAGTGGACATTAAACCCCCCTTACGAACTAAGTCAGGGAGAAAGGGTACTTAAGGAATCCCTGGCTGTTAAGGGGAGAAGGGGGTCGGCAGACGAAGCCCCCCCCCCCTCCCCTTTCGTTGTTAGCTAGGGGGTGAAAAATTCCTTGGCGTTCCTGGCTGCTTAGGTTGTAGGGGGGGGGGGTAAGAGACGATGGAGCCCCTCTTACTAACAAGGTGAGGGGGAGAGAGGGGAAAAAAGAGAGTGATGAGAGGGATGAGGAGAATGGATGAGGGGAGGGGAGGGGTGAGGGGAGAGAGGGGAGAGGGGGGGGAGAGGGGAAGGGGAGAATCAGTCCAGGATGCCCCAGGCCGGGACTAATGAGATGCAGCTGACGCAAGCCATCCCCGTACAACACAACTACGGGGAGTCATTGTACAGGTGTTGCCGCCGCCCTCAACACCTGCCCCACACACACACTCACCTGGGGAGCACTTCCAATAGATAGAGCTACATAATGTAACACCCTTAAGAAAATATAATATACCTCACAACATGGAGAAAACCTCATAAAACTCCCTCCCTTCCCTCCATGCCCTTGTAGGTACCTCGATAGATTGCCGTAGTCATCCTGAAAATACCTCAGTAAAATCCCTATAAGAACTCTTGAAACTCTCTGGCTATGAAGAAAACTTGTGATAATCTTGAACGCAATTACCTAAAACCTTAAACCAAAATATTAACACTTCAAAAGACTTCTCTCTCTCTCTCTCTCTCTCTCTCTTTTAACACTGAATATAAAAGCAGGAATTTTATATACGGGTTGGTTACCATGGAGATATATTTACTGAGATAATGCGCGAGAGTGGTAATCTAAAATGACTGGGCCTATGACGTCAAATTGAAGTTCTACATTTCTATTGGTCCATCTTTACCGTGGATGAAGACTATTGGCTGGATAGATAACACTCGCGCCTTACATAACCGCGCGTCCCTGGTTCAATCCCGAGTTGGAAGATTATGCCCGAGAACTAATGCCTTCTCCTCCTCCTCCTCCTCCTCCTCCTCCTCCTCCTTCTTCCCTTCCTCCTCCTCCTTTTCCCCTTCCTCCTCCTCCTCTCCTTCCCCTTCCTGTATCAACACTGGACCCATGAACGACAAACTCATCAGGCATTATGGGGGAATAAGCAAGTCAACACGCCATCGTATAGTGAGGCAGTGAGGCGTATATGGACGGGTGAGTGGGCAGGCCTATAATGGTATGGGCGGCGGGAGACAACGTGGGCGGTCGGGGGTGGGTGGCTGACCGTTTCGCTATTATGACGACCGATTTTCTTGCTAGAGGATTTTACATTAATCAAGAGAGAGAGAGAGAGAGAGAGAGAGAGAGATGACGTGAATAACAGGTGATGAAGTTAGGGAAAGAGGAAGAGACACAGGAAGAGCGGAAAGCGAAGGTAAATGGAAGAAGAGAGGGCAGGAAACTCCACACCACCACGACAACAACACTCACTCCACACCACACCACCAAAACCACACCACACCACACCACCAACAACCACTCCACACCACACCACCAACAACCACTCCACACCACTCCACCTACACCCACTCCACCTAAACCCTCTCCACATCACCACTCCACCTACACCCACTCCACCTAAACCCCTCTCCACACCACCACTCCATCTACACCCACTCCACACCACGAAACATATAGGAACTGAACCAACAATCTCACCACACTTAATATCTCCTCCACCATCCCCCACACACACACACACACACACACACACACACACACACACACACACACGAGAGAACAAAGACAAGGATCCCCTCTACAAAAATGCCTCATAAAGGACTAAGACTGTGAAGGATTGTACAAGAAGACGTGGACACAATGACAGTGGCGCCCATCTGGTGTGTGTGTGGGTTGGGGTGGGGGGGGGGGGGTATTGAGGGTGGTTTTGGGGGGGGGGGTGGTATTGGGGGGGTGGTATTGGGGGGTGATGTTGGGGTTAAAGTTGGAGGGGGGGGGGGGAGTTGGGGATTTAGGGGTAAGTTGGGTGTGTGTGTGTGTGTGTCATTTATCCTAAAGGACTCTTGGGGTGCCACTAAAGGACTCTCTGAGGGAGGGGGTGGGGGGGGCAGTAACCAATCCATCACATTGATTAATAAAGTCATGGCTCTTATCACTCCGCCAAAGTCCTTATCACTATATACAGGGTAAGCCAATGATAAGAACAAGCTTTCTATACCAACTGCGACCCTGACCTGAAGTTTAGACCAATCCCGTGATCTGAAGTTTAACCAGCCCCCGTGACCTGAAGTTTAGACCAATCCCGTGACCTGAAGTTTAGACCAGCCCCCGTGACCTGAAGTTTAGACCAGCCCCCGTGACCTGAAGTTTAGACCAGCCCCCGTGACCTGAAGTTTAGACCAGCCCCCGTGACCTGAAGTTTAGACCAGCCCCCGTGACCTGAGGTTTAGACCAGCCCCCGTGACCTGAAGTTTAACCAGCCCCAAAAGAAAATAGAAACCATAACATATAATTAAGAGAGATTTTACCTTAATAAAAAAATATTAATTCTCCAATAAGTCCAAAAACACCCAAAAAAAAGTATAGTATTTTCTATTCGAATAAAAAAAAAGGTCCAATAACAGCCTCGTGGTTTGTTAATTGATGATTGACGAGATACAGGTATATGCCATCAACCTGTCGACTATGGTGATTGATGGTAATTGAGTAAATAATGGGTGTGTGTGTGTGTGGGGGGGGGGGGGGGAGATCATCAATTACTCCCAGATGGGTTTACTCTGGAGGTGTCGAGTAAATGGTAGCGCCACTCACTCTGGCTTGACTGGTGTTGACTGGTGTTGACTGACTGATGTTGACTGGGATTGATTAATGTTGAATGGCACAAACTGGCACTCATTCTTAAAAAAAAAAATTGGCACCCACTCTGACAACCTTTCTGTCACAAATTGGCACTCATTCCGACACATACTGGCACCGATTCCACCACAGACTAACACACTTTCCAACACAGATTAACACATTGGCAAATAAATTCTGTGCCGCAACGCTGTATATGTCAACTATATAATATACCTTATACAGTATATAGTCGTAGGTGTGTGTGTGTGTGTGTGTGTGTGTGTGTGTGTGTGTGTGTATGTATGTATGTGTGTATGTATGTATGTATGTGTTATAACCCAATATAACGTAAAACATACCCGTTTGTCACTCATAACTTCTACTGATAATAATAAGTAACAATTTTTCTTATCATTAGTCTTCACGTCACCATCAGCACCTTTATTTACAGCGCCTTCACATTTCACCATCACCACCAGTTACCCATTAAATCATCACCAAGTTCACCATCCATCGTATCATCATCATCATCATCATCACACGTGTCACCATCACCTCGTTGATACTCCTACCATCACAACCGTTAACTGACACCATCACCACCATCTTCACCTAACGACTCACCATCTTATCACCAGCCATTAACACCACCCTTCTCCACAACGGTAAAACAACAGAAAAAGTGCCAACAGGGTTCTAGCTTCTTATGTCAACAGTCAGTGATCATAGTCGCTTCCTGGTGGCACTGGCACTGCTATAGACAGACAGACACACTGATCCTTGTCATCTCATGTTGGCACTGGCACCATGATATATCCTGGCACTATATTTGGCACTGCTATAGACACACAATCACACTGATTCTTGTCATCTCATGTTGGCACTGGCACCATGATATATCCTGGCACTATGTCTGGCACTGGTACTGAGTGACTAGCCTTATTATAAGCAGTGATTGGGGGGGGGGGGGAGGGGTATTTTCTGCGTCACTGTCACGGATCAATCTTTTGAGAGCAGTGATTTCTTATACATGTAGTGAACAGTGACCTTCCTTTTTCTATTCCTCTCATTCTATTAATCTTCTTTAACTAATCCTTCCTTTTTTTATCGTTTCCAATCATTTCTTATTTTCTTTTATTTACTTAGCTAATCATTTATTAACCAATTTATTATTCCAATCAATTTTCTCTCTTAATCCAATCGTTCTCGACCTAATCCTCCCTGTTCTTACAAATCTCTTAATCTAATCCTCTAACCTTTATCGTTTCTCCACCAATCACGAAAGACCTCATTAAAACACACAAGATGACATTAAGAGGTCAAATCCCAATCACCAATCTCATAAATCCACCTTCTAATCCTTAAATATGTCGGTAATAAACGCACCAACGCATAAACGTATTTTATCTGTAGTAAAGAACGCATAAAAGGCATGGAGTTATCTCAAAACGCAATAACTCATGGCAATCACTTTAGTATTAAAATGTACTGTACATGCACGGACAGATATTACACGAGACCAGACGCATGTATCACCACTAAACGCATGGACGCATAATTATCACCATCAAGGACTTATGTATCACCACCAAACGCATGGACGCATAATTATCACCATCAAGGACTTATGTATCACCACCAAACGCATGGACGCATAATTATCACCATCAAGGACGTATGTATCACCACCAAACGCATGGACGCATAATTATCACCATCAGGGACTCATGTGTCATCGCCAAAAGCACGTATGTATAATAATCGGAAACACATGTACCAGAATTCAACGCATGCAACTAGAGCACCAGCCTCAACTCATTCAACGCTCTAGACACGTAAAATCAAAGCCATCCTTAACGCACGAATCAGTTCTTAACGCATGCATAACCACCACCATTCTCAACGCACACCCCAACACCCCAATGAAGGTTAGGTATTATTTGCTTTACTACAAGCCATTAACGCAAGCGCAGTCACCACGAAAGCACGAGCCACAAACACAATGCAGACCAGCACACACCACTGCAGGCAAGCACGCACCACTGCAGACAAGAAAACGGTACACACACACACACACACACACACACTGCAGGCCGGCACGCACTTTTGCACGCAAGCACACACCACTGTATAGGCCAGGTCAACAATGCATGCAAGCAAGGAAGTCAATGCCTCTCTCGTGACCTCTGACTCCATATTGAATCTATGATGACTAAATGTACACGGAGGGGGAGAGGGGGGGGGAGGAAGAAGGAGGGAAGGCAGGAAGGAGGAGGAATGGGAAGGGGGAAGAAGGGATGATAGGGAGGGGGAGGGAAGGAGGAAGGGAAAGGAAGGGGGGAGGGGAAGGAAAGATAGGGAGGAGGGAAGGAGGAAGGGGTGGAGGGTGTAAGGTCAGATGGGAAGAAGAGAGAAGGGGAAAAAAATAGAGGAAAGGGAAGGAAAACGGAAGGGGAGCGAAATGGAAAGGAAAACATGAAGAAAGGAGATATAGGTAAGAGAAGAAGAGTAGAGGAAAGGAGGCGGGGGTAAGGAAGAAAAGAAGGAAGAGGGAGATACAAGGAAGAGAAGAGGATGGGGAGGGAAGAGAAAGGGCACAGAGGAAGATATAATGGAGGAGGGGAGAGAGGGGATAAAGGGGGGGAGGGGGGATGGGAGAGAGAAGGGGGAGAAGAGGAAGAAAGGGAGGAATTATGCTTCTTCCTGTCCTCTTCCTCCTCATTTACTCCCTATCTTTCACTATCTCACGCCCTATCATCCGCATTCCTCTTCCCTCTCTTCCCCTTCTTCCTTCTCCTCCTCCTCACCTGTCCTCCACCTGGTCCAAGCACAATCAATAGGTACCTGAGTCAGACAATTCAATGAACACTTTGTGGTAAGTTCACTATAAGACGCTGCCCGGTGATTCTCAAAGACTCTTGTTCAATTTCTTGTTATTATGGCTACGAGAATACAGTGTGGCCACGAGAATATAATGTGGTCACGAGAATATAGTGTGGCCACGAGAATATAGTGTGGCCACGAGAATAGCGTGGGGCCACGAGAATAGCGTGGGGCCACGAGAATACGGTGTGGCTACGAGAATACAGTGTGGCTACGGGAACACAGTGTGGCTACGGGAACACAGTGTGGCTACGAGAATACAGTGTGGCCACGAGAATATAATGTGGTCACGAGAATATAGTGTGGCCACGAGAATATAGTGTGGCCACGAGAATATTGTGTGGCCACGAGAATAGTGTGGGGCCACGAGAATAGTGTGGCCACGAGAATACGGTGTGGCTACGAGAATACAGTGTGGCTACGAGAACACAGTGTGGCTACGAGAACACATTAACAGTATACTACTTGAGTCTCGGGTCTAAATTTGACGCCATCTTGGTTGCCATCTTCGAGTGAGTGAGTGAAGTTCAGATATATTCTAACCTTATCATATAACCACCCAATATAACCACCCAATATAACCACCCAATATACAGTATAACACCTCCCCATACCGATATATTCTCTACCTTTTCCCATATATCTTCCCCCCCCCCCAGCCTCCCCCTCTCCCGATCTAATCCCGATGTCGGTGTATCTACCAAGTGCCAAATCCCCCGATATATCGAACCCTCCAGTGCCATACTTCAAGAGTGGCACTGGCACAACTCCTGACGGGAAAACAAGGAAAAACAAGACAGTATTTTTTGTTGTAGACAGCTGACGGGAAAATAGTGAGGTGTGAGGACAATAGACAGGTGTGAGGACAATAGACAGGTGTTAGGACAATAGAGAGGTGTGAGGGCAATAGAGAGGTGTGAGGACAATAGAGAGGTGAGGACAATTGACAGGCGTGAGGACAATAGAGAGGTGTGAGGACAATAGAGAGGTGAGGGGACAATAGAGAGGTGTGAGGACAATAGAGAGGTGTGAGGAAAATAGAGAGGTGTGAGGCCAATAGAGAGGTGTGAGGCCAATAGAGAGGTGTGAGGACAATAGAGAGGTGTGAGGACAATAGACAGGTGTGAGGACAATAGACAGGTGTGAGGACAATAGACAGGTGTGAGGACAATAGACAGGTGTGAGGACAATAGACAGGTGTGAGGACAATTGACAGGCGTGAGGACAATAGAGAGGTGTGAGGACAATAGAGAGGTGAGGGGACAATAGAGAGGTGTGAGGACAATAGAGAGGTGTGAGGACAATAGAGAGGTGTGAGGCCAATAGAGAGGTGTGAGGCCAATAGAGAGGTGTGAGGACAATAGAGAGGTGTGAGGACAATAGACAGGTGTGAGGACAATAGACAGGTGTGAGGACAATAGACAGGTGTGAGGACAATAGACATGTGTTAGGACAATAGAGAGGTGTGAGGACAATAGACAGGTGTGAGGACAATAGACAGGTGTGAGGACAATAGACAGGTGTGAGGACAATAGAGAGGTGTGAGGACAATAGAGAGGTGTGAGGACAATAGACAGGTGTGAGGACAATAGACAGGTGTGAGGACAATAGAGAGGTGTGAGGACAATAGACCGGTGTGAGGACAATAGACAGGTGTGAGGACAATAGACAGGTGTGAGGACAATAAACAGCTACAGGAACGACAGACAAATGCTGGAACACTACACATCTGCTAGGATAATACTGTACACACCTGGGGATAAAACACACACCTGCTGGGACTATACAACGTCCAGGTGAGGGAAGCGGAGGAGTCAATTGTGTATAGACAGGTGAGAGAACAACAGGTGTGGAGGTGTTGGAATGGGAATCAGGTGAGATGGGATAGGAATCAGATGTCAATGGAATCCAGATATGAGAATTAGAAGAGATGGAATGGGAATCAAGTGTCAATGAAATCCAGAAATGGGAATTAGAAGAGATGGAATGGAAAAAAAAGAGATGGAATGGGAATCAGATGTCAATGGAATCCAAATATGGGAATTAGAAGAGATGGAATGGGAATCAAGTGTCAATGAAATCCAGAAATGGGAATTAGAATAGATGGAATGGGAACCAGATGTAAATGGAACCTAGAAAGGGGAATTAGAACAAATGGAATGGGAATCAGATATATATGAAATGTAGGAGGGTAGTAATCAGAACAGGTGTTATGCCAACCAGATACATAATAAAAACGGGTACAGGTGGCATGCCAAACAGGTGTTCACTGAAGGAACGTCTACGATAAAAAGACATCTGTTATTTTAAGGATTTCTTCGTCTGGCGATGCCCATTAGCGCCAGGCGATATTATGGATTCTTCGATCTAATGTTTCTTGGAAGTGCAGACAGATGGCAGTTGCCTCGTGACCACGGGAGGGAGAGGTCGTCTTGTCCACTCTAAATCGACTAAGAGTAACTGGGAGTGAGGGAGAGTGACTGGGAGTGAAGGAGAGAGTGACTGGGAGTGAAGGAGAGTGACTGGGAGTGAAGGAGAATGACTGGGAGTGAAGGAGAGTGACTGGGAGGGAGAGAGAGAGAGAGAGAGAGAGAGAGAGAGAGAGAGAGAGAGAGAGAGAGAGAGAGAGAGAGAGGGGGGGGGGTAAGTGTAGGGTTGTGAGAAGTCAGGCTGAGAGATCCTTCACATTGTTTCTCCTCAGGCAGAACTTTGTGCTTCTCAGGATGGAGAGAGAAGGTGAGAGATGAAGAGAGAAGATGAGAGAGAGAGAAAAAAGGCAGCGGGAAAGGAAATGAGAAAAGGGACTAAGAGAAATAATGGAGGAGGTGAGAGAGAGAGGAAGATGGAAAAGATAGCGAAAGAGAAAATAAGAAAAAAGAGAGAAAAATAGAGATGATGGTTGAGAGAGAGAGAGAGAGAGAGAGAGAGAGAGAGAGAGAGAGAGAGAGAGAGAGACTGGTCCACCTGCTGTTAATTATACATACACCTGAGGGAGAAAGTCCTCCAAGGAAGTTCTCTCAGCATCTTCTCACAACACCAGGAGATCCATCATGTCTGCCTAGGGTCCGCCTTTTCTTATCTGACTGATACTATTTCCGGTGGGTTGAGGTCATAATGTTTTGTTTACTTCACGAGTGTTAAGTGTAGTGAAAATGAAGACTCTTTTAGGTAGTCTTGTTCCTGACTGAATAACTTGACTGGATGACTTGACTGACTGACTGAATGACTTGACTGACTGACTTGACTGACTGACTGACTTGATTGAATGACTTGACTGACTGACTGACTGACTGAATGACTTGACTGAATGACTTGACTGACTGACTGACTGACTGAACGTATGACTGACTGAATGACTTGACTGAATGAATGAATGAACAGATGACTGACTGACTGACCCAAGGTGACAAACAACAACAATAACAAATAATTAGAACAACGACAAAAACAACAACAACAAAACCCTCGTAACATAATGACACAACAACCACAACAAGAACACAAGAACAAAACCATCTACCACAATAACACCACCACCACAACAACAACGACAACAACAACAGCAACAATAATAACAAAAACAAGACAACCGCTCCTTCAGAAAACAAGGAAACGGATTTTCTTCAAATGATCACGGAAAAGCTTTCTTATCCCCCTCCTACCTCCCCCCTTCCCCCTCCCCCTACCTCTCAGCTTCCTTCTACCTACTCAACCCTAATCAACCTCCCCCCTACCTACTAGCTCCCCCTTCCTCCTACTAGCTCCCCCTTTCCTCCTACTACCTCCCCCTTCCTCCTACTACCTCCCCCTTCCTCCTACTACCTCCCCCTTTCCTCCTACTAGCTCCCCCTTTCCTCTACTACCTCCCCCTTCCTCCTACTACCTCCCCCTTCCTCCTACTAGCTCCCCCTTCCTCCTACTACCTCCCCCTTCCTCCAACTAGCTCCCCCTTCCCCCTACTACCTCCCCCTTCCTCCTACTAGCTTCCCCTTCCTCCTAATACCTTTCCCTTCCTCCTACTACCTCCCCCTTTCCTCCTACTACCTCCCCCTCCTCCTACTACCTCCCCCTTCCTCTACTACCTCCCCCTTCCTCCTACTACCTCCCCCTTCCTCCTACTACCTCCCCCTTCCTCTACTACCTTCCCCTTTCCTCCTACTACCTCCCCCTCCTCCTACAACCTCCCCCTTCCTCCTACTACCTCCCCCTTCCTCCTACTAGCTTCCCCTTCCTCCTAATACCTTTCCCTTCCTCCTACTAGCTCCCCCTTTCCTCTACTACCTCCCCCTTCCTCCTACTACCTCCCCCTTCCTCCTACTAGCTCCCCCTTTCCTACTACTAGCTCCCCCTTTCCTCCTACTACCTCCCCCTTCCTCCTACTACCTCCCCCTTCCTCCTACTACCTCCCCCTTTCCTCTACTACCTCCCCCTTTCCTCTACTACCTCCCCCTTCCTCCTACTACCTCCCCCTTCCCCCTACTACCTCCCCCTTCCTCCTACTACCTCCTCCCCCCCCTTCCCCCTGTCCTTTACCTCCTCAACCCTACCCAACTTTCCCCCTTCCGCCTCTACCTCCACTTCTACACGCCCCTACTTTCCCCTTGTACCTCCTCTTCCACTACCTCTCCCCCCCCCTACATCCCCGTCCCATATCTCACCCCCATATCCTCCCCCTCCCATATCCTCCCCCCCCCTCCCCGACCAGCTTCATTAGACAGACCCGTCGCTCTGTAACACGGGACCCTTCGCTGAGACCTGGGTATGGTGACAGGGGGAGTGAGTGTGGGAATCTACTGAGAGGTGGGTGAGAGGGTGGGTGAGTGGGCTGTGAAAGTGAGGGGGTGGGTGAGTGGGCTGTGAATGAAGTGTGAAAATGGAGGATAGTTGTTGTAATGGTGGGTGAGTGGGGTGAGTGTGATATGAAAACCCTGAGAGAGAGAGAGAGAGAGAGAGAGACGTCCTCATTTTGACCCCCCCCCCGCTCACTTGTCACCCCACCACCCTCCCCCCCGCTCACTCACCTGTCACCCCCACTGATCCACTTAAGACCATAACACCTGTTTTTCCTCTGCCTTAGTAAACACACCGCCCCGAGTCTCTGCTTATATACGTGACCCTTAGCACGCAAGCACCTCCCCCCCACCCTTCTTCCCTCAACCCCCCCCCCCCTGCCCTCCACCCTCTCCCCTTCCGTCATCTGTGTACCTCCTCCACCCTCTGTGTACCTCCTCCACCCTCTGTGTACCTCCTGCTATGGTGAGGAGGATGACGGGAGAGATAGAAAAGGGGAAGAGGCCAGGAGCGAAAGGGAAGGAAGGAAGGAAGGAAGAGAGAAGTAAAGACAGGGAGGGGAGGGGAGGGTCCAAGAAGGCACAAGGGAAGGGGAATGATGAGACAGGAAAGGAAGGACAGAGGAAGGATGAGGAAGAGAGAGGAGGGATGGAGAGGAGAGAGGAGGGATGAAAGAGGGAAAGAGGAGAAAGAAGGGAAAGGAAGGGAGGTTACAGACAAGAGGTGAGAGGAAGTAAGAAGAGATAACAAAATGTAGGGAAGGGAGGAGGGGAGGAAAGGAATGGGGGGGGAGGGGAGGGAGGGGAAGGAAGGAATGGGGGGGAGGGGGGAGGGAGGGGAGGGAAGGAATGGTAAGTAATATTACGGAAATTAAAGAATAGCAGATAAGTTATGTATAAAGTTTAATTAAGGTAAGGCAGGTAAGTGACGCAAGACTAATTAAGGCAAGGTAAAAGGTAAGCAACATGAGGTTAATCAAGGTAAGGCAGGTAACCAAAGTAAGGTAGGTGATCAAGGTAAGATAGGTGATCAAGGTAAGATAGGTGATCAAGGTAAGGCAGATGGTCAAGATAAGGCAGGTAATCAAGGTAAGGCAGGTAATCAAGGTAAGGCAGGTAATCAAGGTAAGGCAGGTAATCAAGGTAGGGCAGGTAATCAAGGTAAGGCAGGTAATCAAGGTAAGGCAGGTAATCAAGGTAAGCCAGGTAATCAAAGTAAGGCAGGTAATCAAAGTAAGGCAGGTAATCAACAAACAGCTAATTAAGGCAAGGCAGGTAAACCAACGCATGAATGACCAACATCAACACCTGGACAACTTTTAATACAAATACCCCCCCCCCACCCCTCCCCCCCCCCCCCCCAGGCCAACCCAGGATACGTTTCAAACATGTTTTTTCTTCCAGGTCACGTTGCATGTTTTTTCTCCCCTTCCATGCAACAATTTGGCCCGATTGCAAGTGTAACATAGATGGGTCACAGGAGCGGGTATATGACTCTAGCGGCGTACAGCACGGTGGGTTAATTGCTATACTTCATCGTGGTTTGATAGTTCACCGTGGGTTAATAGTTCATCGTGATTACATGTTGACTGATTTACAGAAAATACTCGAAGTGGGTCTATAGATTTACAGCTTATAGTCCCGTGGGTCTATAGATTTACACACACACACACACACACACAGTCGGGCGTTTACAATGTGTATTTATATATGTTGGTAAAATGAACTGACATGTGTTTTCAATATATTTGTTTTGCGATTGCAACATTTTCTTCGAGTGTTTGCAGTTTTCGCTTGTTTACAGTATAATTTTCGCGTGTTTACAATAGTACTTTCCGCGTGTTTACACCTAAGCATTCCTGGCTGTCTACAATATTCATTTCCTTAAGATATTCACAGTTCAACTCCTTTCTCTGTTCCCAGCAAACAATATAAAAGAACAAAGATAAACAAGAAACAAACAAAATAAACAACAAAAATGGGTATCTTGCTTTTGTTTTCCTTGTTTGTGTTTTTGTTATCACAGTGAGGGAGACAGGAGGACACGCCAGCACAGTGTTAGTAGAGGCTGTTATTGTTTTGTATTAGAAGAGGAGAAGGAAGGAAGGAAGGAAGGAAGGAAAAAGAAGGTAAAAGGAAGAAACAAAAGGAAAGATGGGTATGAAAGAAAGAAAAGAGAGAAGGAAAATGAGGAGGAAAGAAGGAAGATCAGGAAGAGAGAAGGAAGATAAAGATGAAAGAAGAATGGAGGAAAAAAGCGATAGAAGTAGAAGAAATTAAATAATCAGAATAACCAGAACAAATTTTGAAATAGAAAAAATGAAAATACAATAAAAAAGAAAAACAAAAAAACAACAACGATATATATTGGTTAGAGCAGCAATGAACCTTACCTGGGAGTTACTTTCAATTACCTTATCTAATCTAAGTAATCCAGGTGTGTGTGTGTGTGTGGAGGGGGGGATGGTGAGGGAAGATGAGGGGTGAGGGAGGATTAAGAGGGGGATTAGGGGGGAGGGGGGTAGGGACTGGGGTAAGAAAGGCTTCAAAGTATGTACACACACACACACACACACACACACCATCAACAGTTCCTTCCACCAACGAGTCAGACTGAACCACAACTTATCAAGACTTACGTGGCATTATGACTTTAAGCCTTCGTCGTCAGCCTTGTAAACCTGTGAACCCGTCCGTGATACAGTGACAGGTGTACTTGATTACCTACTAAGGACCTACACCTCCTCGTCCGTGATACAGTGACAGATGTACTTGATTACCTACTAAGGACCTACACCTCCTCGTCCGTGATACAGTGACAGATGTACTTGATTACCTACTAAGGACCTATACCTCCTCGTCCGTGATACAGTGACAGATGTACTTGATTACCTACTAAGGACCTACACCTCCTCGTCCGTGATACAGTGACAGATGTACTTGATTACCTACTAAGGACCTACATCTCCTCGTCCGTGATACAGTGACAGGTGTACTTGACTAACAATTAAAGACCTGCACCACCTCCTCCTTGTAACTGACTGGCAGACTGTACGTATCATCTTATCTAAATTACCTCTACAGTACTAATGTCTCACCAACCTACAGCAAGGCGGCAACACACAGGTAATACAACAGGTAGAAGATAATAAATTATTCCCCATAAGAAAATTAACTAATACTAACAACACAATTCAATAAAGTTAATAATAACACAACACTGAAATACTCTCGTTTGTAAACCCCATTCACGAACGAGTCATTCACTATCACGTACGAGTAATTCACGTACTTTACCACGTTCGTAAAACAAGAACAAACTAACTTATGTATAATATTTTGTTTGGATCTCATACAAATAACAAGTCTTAACTGTTTTAATTATATAATCTTAATCACCACCACCACCACCACCACCTCCTTCGCTTGTTGGGTTATATTTTAAGGATGAGAGAGAGAGAGAGAGAGGTGAGGAATCCGTTCTGGGAAGGTCGATTAGCACTTACCCACGTCATAATCCTCAGGGGGTAAATATACTTGACTACAGGAATTAATTCTATAATTAAGCTATTGTTTTTTTTTCCCGCTAAAGATTTCGAGATAAATTATTGAGTGTACAGTTTGACTTCCTGAGAGGATTGATGGATGGAAGAGGGGGAGGTGGAGGATGGATGGAAGATGGGGAGGTGGAGGATGGATGGAAGAGGGGGAGGTGGAGGATGGCTGGAAGAGGGGGAGGTGGAGGATGGATGGAAGAGGGGGAGGTGGAGGATGGATGGAAGAGGGGGAGGTGGAGGATGGATGGAAGATGGGGAGGTGGAGGATGGATGGAAGAGGGGGAGGTGGAGGATGGAAGGAACAAGGGACAAAGACGATGGGAGAAAGAGGCGACGAGAAGGATGGAAGGAAGAGGTGGGGGATGGAAGAGGACGAGGAGGATATGAAGAAGAGGGGACGAGGTGGAGGAAGGAAGAAAATGGTAAACAAAGGAGGAAGGAAAAATGGTGAAACGTAAACGAATGAAGGACAATGAAATGTGACGAGAACCAACAGCTGATTTCGCCACCATCAGCTGACTCCAAAAACAGCTGACTCCTCCAATATCACACACGACACTTCCCCCTCCCCTCAACCCCCCCCCCCCCCATCTACACACACACACATAAAAGATGGCCTCAAATAAATCCTTTCCCAGAGACAGAAATTCATGAAAAAAGAATCTCACTCTAAAATTAGCCTTCCCACCTCCTCCTCCTCCTGCACCCCCTACCTACTCCTACCTAATCCTCCTATTTATCTTCCTCCTAACCACACTTCCTCCTCCTACTTCCCTGCATCTTCTCCTCCTCCACTCCACCTCCTATCTCGCGACCCCTTCCTCTTCCTACCTCCCCTTACCCCTTCCACCTCTGTCTCACCTCCTCCACTACATCCTTCTTACCTCCTCAACCTCATCTGCCTCATCCTCCCAATCTCCTTCACTCAATACTATCTACTTCCCGTAACCACTCCCCACCCCCCCTCTCACTCCATCCTTCCATAGGAGTGCGGATAAGGATGGAATAAGGATAAATCAGGATTATTATGCCTATGACGGGGACAGGATTAGGACCCTGGATAGAATACAACAGGATAAGATTAAATTAGGTTAGGTTAGGTTGGTATTAAGGTGTTCAATCCTCAGGTGAAATAAACTGGAGTTCCTAATCTACAGGTGATCTTTGTATCTTACCTGTCATATTTCACCAAACTAGCGTATATATAATAGTTCTGGTGGTTATATTTACGCCCATAAAGGTATATCTAATGGCTATATACTGTATATTCTTCAGTAACCCAAATATATTCGATTACTATATTTGACGACGAGTATATAACCCTTTGAGGATGGTAGTTTGACCCTTTAAGGAGGAGTATTTAACCCTTTAAGACTCAAAGGGTTAAACATGATATTTCTCATGGCTGTATTTCCGCCATTAAATAACTTTCTATATATACGACGGAATTCTGTGTCTAAACCATCGTCTTTCCCATTAGATGTGAATTATTTCTTTGGCCAGAGTGACAGGTGACGTGTATGATGAATGATTGGAGTGGTCGAGCAGCTCAGCCAATCAGCAACAACGAAGCCAGAGAGGTCGAGTGACGAATGGCTGACCAACTTGTGACGTGTGAATGACTGGAATGACCAGCGGGCCAATCAGCAAAACGCAAACCAATGAGTTCCATGGTTGATTGGCTAGCTGGATACCATGGCGTCATTAGGTGAGGTGGATCCATTTCACTAATTGGTTCTCCTGAATTTACATGAAGGAATGAAGTTCAAAAAATGTATTCAAGAGAAGACATGAGTTTAGATTTCCAGAGAGAAAGGGGGGAGAGGAGAGGAAGGGGGAGAGGGAAGGGGGTAGGGGGAGGGGGAGAGGAGGGAGGTATAAGGCAGCAAAAACTGGTCCGAACTTTCTTCCACACATCAACTATTAAAATAATAATCCAACACCAATTGTCACCCATAAAAATTTTTCATTTATTCCCCAAACAAACGTCTTTCTCATCACACTACTAAATAAAATAGATTACCTGAAGATGAACCACCCTCTCGCTAACCTAACCCAACCCAAGCCAACCTAACCCAAACCAAGCCACCTCCACCCAACCCAACCCAAGCCACCTCCACCCAACCCAAGCCAACCCACCAAACTAAATTTCCATTCCCTAGTCGATAATTCCTTCGCCGAAAATTCTAGCCAAGATCCTGTGGTATATTTAGCGTCTTAAAAAGAGTCAAGGACAGACTAAGGACAAAAATAGCAGTCGTGAAGGTCTTTCTGAAACGCAAAAGTGGATTATCGATGAATCCTTTACGGCTGACATTTGGGTGACATTTTCTCTTGTGTTTGGGGGCTCTCCTGACCACCCTGGCTCTCCTCTAGCTGAGCCTTCTTCTTCTACTACTGCTGCTGCTACGTTACTGTTACTTCTGCGACTGCTGCTACGTTACTGTTACTTCTGCGACTGTTGATGATGGTACTGTTACTTCTGCAACTGTTGATGATGGTACTGTTACTTCTGCAACTGTTGATGATGTTACTTCTGCGACTGTTGATGTTGTTATTGTTACTTCTGCTACTGTTGATGATGGTATTGTTATTACTGCTGTCTTATGTATGTCGAGTTGGTTCACTATTTTCAATCCTTCTCTCTCTCTCTCTCTCAACATTCCCCTTATCTAGTCTTCAACATCCTCCTTTACCTCTCCTCCAACACCCTCCTTTACCTCTCCTCCAACACCCTCCTTTACCTCTCCTCCAACACCCTCCTTCACCTCTCCTCCAACACCCTCCTTCACCTCTCCTCCAACACCCTCCTTCACCTCTTCTCCAACACTCGCCAAACACAGATAAATCCCAGCCATTACCCCGAGCGGCCCAGAACCTTATACATATTCCAAACTTGATCCTCACCAAAATGGAATCCTCGTAAGAAATAAAGAAACCTCCCGGGGAAACCTTCCTAAATCACCGGGATATTTGGCACCCACAGCTTATTTGGCCGGATGATTAAACCTACCCTAATCTAATCTAACTTGACCTGACCTAACCTAATCTAATTTGACCTATCCTGACCTACTCTGACCAAACCTATCCTAAACTAATCTAATATACCCTGACCTATCCAGACCTGACCTAACATACCCTTATCTAACCTACCGTGACCTAATCTAACCTACCCAAACGTATCCTACCACCAAGTCAACAATGTGTATTTGCTCGAAACAAGGCTAATAAAGTACTTGGGTTCATACAAAGGAGTGTTAGTTACAAGAATAGCGAGGTCATCCTAAAACTATATCTTGCGCTTGTGAGACCTCACTTGGATTACGCAGTTCAATTCTGGTCACCGTATTACAGAATGGATATAGAATCCTTGGAAAGAATTCAGAGGAGAATGACAAGACTAATCCCGGGCATTAGGAACCTTGAGTACAGAGACAGGTTAAAGCATCTTAATTTGCACTCCCTCGAGAGACGTAGAGTGAGGGGCGACATGATCGAGGTGTATCATGCCAGGTGATCGTGGGTCATCATAGGTCACCACAGCTTATCCTAGATAACTGCAGCAAACACAGGTCACCATGGGCCACTGCCACACTCACAGGTCAACAGAGTCTGTCCTTTGAAATCTCAAGAAATTACAGTCATTCTGGGTCAATTATATTAACCACAGGCCACAGTAACTTCACCTGAGGGCATTACAGCAATCACATGCCATTACACAGGTGACTGGAGGTCATTGAACGTCACCTCAAGTCAGTTCAAACAACCAGGGGGGATTAGGTCAGGACAGTCAGCTAGGGTGCGTCAGGTTATATCACTTAAAGAGAGGAGGTCAGGTTAAGGTGGTCAGCCAATGGTCAAGTTAGGAAAGATCGCCAAAAGTCAGGTAGCCGGAGATGGTCAATTCAGGCAGTCAGGCACAGGAGTTCCCAGGTTAGGTCAAGTAGGCTGGTCAGATCAGATGGTGAGGGAGGGGAAGTGAAATAACGACGCAGGTCACTGGAAGAGACAGGTCACTTACTCATTAAATCGACCCAAACTCTAAACGGTACTACTGGTGGTGTGAGACTAACCTTCCCCTAGGTCACACTCGAGGAGATCCTTCAAGTTTCTGACAAGTTATTACACCAAACATTTATACTTTTAAGGAATGTTACCACTCCATCTTTAAGGGCCTCAGGGTTGGAATATCTCAAACTTTATACACTCCAAACTAGTGGCTGTCATATGGTACTCACACGATGATGGTACGGTTCACATGATACAAAAGAGACTTGAGTGAGAATGTAAATATATCTTTTTTCAAGTAAGTTTATCTCTCTCTTTTTTATGGTTGGTTGAATTGAGGGTTTCTGGAGCTTCCGAGTCGCTGGTCCTCAATACTTAATGATGGAAACCTCTGTCAACTGAACCTCATAATTCTCGACTTTTATATAAAATGGTTTCTTCCCTCCCCACTAGACACCTCCCTGATCAATCAGTCTTTTCCCCCTCATCTTCCTTCTCCCCTTCCATCAGTCTCCCCCACCCAACTTCCCCCTTCCCCCCTTCATTTAGTCTCCCCCCTTCAATCCGGTTTTCTTCTTATCTTCCCTCTCCTTCATTTAGTCCTCCCCTTCCCCCTTTCAATTAACTTCTCCCCTCCCCCCTTCAACCCTTGTCTCCCCTCCCTTTCAATCAGTCTCTTGTCTCATCTCCCCCTTCAATAAGTTACTCTCCTTATCTCCCCTCCCCCTTTCAATCAGTTTCTTGTCTCCCCTCCCCTCTTCAGTCTCTCGTCCTCCCCCTGCCCCCTCAATCAGTCTCTCGTCCCCCCCTCCCCGCTCAGTCAGTCTCTCCCCCATCTCCCCCCTTCCCCTCCCAAACCACTCACACCCTTAGCTAATTTACCTTGTCAAGAGCCCCATTTTATCACCTAGCGAGTTACTCTTACCACCTCTTTCATTTTGGTGTGATTGTTTGTCCGTCTCGTTTCTCTTTTCTTCGTCTGTTCGTTTGTCTATGCATGTGTCTCTTTCTCTTGAATTCTTTAAAGTTTATTTTGTCTCTGTCTGTGTGTGTGTGTCTGTCTGTGTCTGTCTGTTAGTCTCTGTCTGTCTGAAAGGCATCTTTTCTCCCTCCACTCGCTCAATGTTTTTCACCCTCTCTCTCCTCCACCTCTTTTCCTATTTATCTATCCTTCCACTCTCTCTCTCTCTCTCTCTCTCTCTCTCTCTCTCTCTCTCTCTCTCTCTCTCTCTTTCTCTCCTTCCTGCATCCCCCATCCCTCATTTTTCCAGGCCAGAACACATCAGTGAGGGATAATAGCCATTATCCGGCGCTCCTACTCGATAATGACGCCATCTCTCAGCTCCGGCCGATGGCGCTGCTGGGGGGGTGGTGGGAGGGGGGGGGGGGGGTCTCGGCACGAATTCGTGACACATCAACTAATCGTTCCCTTGAAATTTTCGAACCCTGGATTCCATCACCCTCCCCCCCGAAAAATGTCAGAAATGCATCTCACGTTTTTTCCATCTCTCACTCTCTGAAAATAATAATAATAATAATAATAATAATAAATTGCACCGTAATAAAACTAAAGATATCAGGTACCGCACTCTCAATGAACCCCCCACCTCAAATGAACCGTAAAAAACTCAGACATACGGTAATACACTCACGACCCCCTCACCCCTCTACTACCCCCGCCGGAATGAAGACGACCCCCTTCCAACATGACATAAACACCGAAATCTCAAATTGACCAACTTATTACAACAATGACCTTTGACCTATAACTTAGTAACTCTCAAAATTCACTGTCAGAGGAAAAAAAATATATGGTTCGACAATTTTATATATCAGTTTTAGCCCTAATGATTGGTGACCTTTGACCCAGTGACCTCCTCTCGCTAAAGTCAAGGTGTATATAGATATGTCGTATTGGTTAGTGTAATAAACACAAAAATATATAATAAAACAACAAATTAAATATATAAATTACTCATGAAAACAAAAATAAAAAATTGAACAAAAACAAGTCGACTAAAAAAAAAATGAAAGTCGTACTACATTACAAGAAAAAAACCAATAGGCCTATATTTATTACACGTCAACTAAACCTAATACAAAAAATTCCAATTACAACAAAATTACAAAAAACACGTCAATAAAAAATAACGAACGAAAATACCAAAAACAAAAGACAAAAACATAAACACAACAAAAAATAAAATAAACATAACCACAAAAATAAAACATTAACAAAGAAATAAAAACAAATAAAATACTAAAAATTAATTAATAAAAGTCGACGTAACAAAAGAAAATAAATAATTACCAAACATCGACAGAAGTAAATATGAAAAAAAAAATGTATTGAATGGTGTTATATTCAAAGTCAGCCACAGATAATACTACTACTACTAATAATAATAATAAACAAGCACATGTTCAGTAACAAACGGAAGTAACATTCTGTAACAAACAAACACAACAACTAACAAAAACCATAAGTAACAAAAAACTTCTGTATCAAACCACAAGTAAATAACATGTAACAAAGACACGTTAATTCTATCAACAAACACACGAGCTTATTATGTATCAAACACAAACAAATACTGTGGAATTATCATTATCCATAACAAACACACACACACACACACACACACACACACACACACACACACATTAGCATTTCTAGATATTTAATGCATTTACAATGTTTTTTTTAAAACTATCGGTCTTGATGCACTTACATAAGATTTGGCAGATTTAATATCTTGTATTTACAGTGTTACTTAGGTTTACAGAGTCAGTTTTATTTACTCTTAGTTGTATTTACACTACTGCATTTATGTACATTGTTTGGTAAATTTTCCTTGTTCGTCTCATTTACACTTTTTTTTTTACAGATTTACAATGTTATATTTATACTAAGTTAAGTACAAACATTTGTTCTTATGATCAAGTTCATAATTGTTCCTCGATGTGTTCATCACCACCACCACCACCACAACAACACCACCTATGTCCTCATCACTAACAGCAACAACAACAGATGTGTCCTCATCACTAACAACATTACAACAACAACAACTAAGTACTAACCATTGCCCAGCCCTTTCATACAGCACTAGGATAAGTTGTAAGGAAGTATCAGGAGGTAAGGGGTAGGAGGCAGGAAGCATCCCCCCCCCCCCCTACTCTCACAAGGGTTCACGGGGCAGTAAAGAAAGATCAACTATTTATACGACGTAAACAATATAATTTTCCTACAATTTGGAGATTAACTCAAATTACTATATATCTTTAAGACGACCTCAAGTAACTGATGAAACTAAACAACAGGTGACTTATATTACATTAAGATAAATATTGTAGTTCTTCAGTTCTTAATCCTGTGAGTTTCTGAAGGGTTAAGGTATCGTCGTCAAAGGGTTAAATCATCATAGAAAGGTTAAATCATCGTTGTCAAAGGGTTAAATCATCGTTGTCAAAGGGTTAAGTCATCGTTGTCAAAGGGTTAAATCATCGTTGTCAAAGGGTTAAATCATCATCGTCAAAGGGTTAAATCATCATCGTCAAAGGTTTAAATTATCATCGTCAAAGGGTTAAATGACATTCGTTTAAGTACCTGTGTAATATTGATGACGTAGGTTGTTAAGTAGATGGTAAGACATTAACCATTGGTCACTTACAAACATGAAGGTTGGTAGTCTGAACATCTGAACATACAATAACAACATCAACACAGTATATAGATGATGAACACACAGTAATAACAACAACAGCTTATAACAGGTCGACAGGTTCTTTATTATATGAGTTGGTGAGTGTGTTTGTAAGCGGACCTCACCAACTCGCCGGGAGGCTACACTAAGTTCATTAATACTTCAGGTAGCGTGAGTGAGGCGGTCCTGGTAGGTCATACTCCGCACACTACTATACACTATACTACAACGCCCATGGTTTATATCTTCGTAACAAACAACACTTTCTTTGGGGCACAACTTCTCTTTTTTAATAATTTTCAGTATTGTTCATTTTAAGCCAATGACTTCCACTAAACAAGTGAATGATTACTTTTAAATAATGAGTAAAAAATGGTTTAGATTTTATTTCCGTGTGACAGATACTTTGATATACGTAGAGTAAATAATGGTATTGAGTTTTTTATCGTGACTGACACTTATCGCCACTGTTACCAACACTGAGAGTAGCACGCCGAAAACTGGGGTAAATACGGGGGAGGTAGTAGTGGCGGAGGTCCTCTCGCCAGCACAGGCGCGGTAACACTGTCCCATCAGAGCGGCGCCCAGCCACCTCGCGGGGAACACACATGGACCACGCAATCACCTCACACTTATCACCTTCTCCTCCTCTTGTTACTTACCACACACACACACACACACCATGCTACTTATCTTCTTCTACTACTTCTTTTGATCACCACCTAACACTACTCTCAACACCCAGTTCTTGCTCACTACTGCCGGGTGTACCGTAACTCTACTCATACCTGAAACAATATACCTTCTCTCCTTCTCTACCTCTCTCACTAATCATTTATATCTACTCATATTCCCTACCCAACACCCTCCCTCTCCCCTCTCTCCTCCCGCTTCCTCCACACTAATCAATATACAGAATGCCACAGTGCCATGACAATTCGCCTATGACCGTCAGAGTGCCAACCAACACCAGCACTACGGCACACACACAGTACTAGAGGAGGAGCCACACCACCTTCAGATCATCCCAGTATCACTTACGGAAATTACCAAAACCGAACCCATTATCCCGAAGGCGTCAGAGTGCCACGATAATTCACCTATGACAGAGTGCCAACAATGATAATTACAGTACCATAGCACACACACACACACACACACACACACACAAGGCCTTGATGACGGTCCAGAGTGCCATGATAATTAGTATGGGGCTCAGGAGTGGCACTGTGGCTCCCGGTATCGGCCAGCACCAGCCATGTCAGTGTCAGGCTACCGTGAAAGTCGACCAGCCTGGCACTAACAACCCCCTAATAACCTGTTACGGGGTCATTACACCTCCTTTCTTCTGGCTGTACGAAGGACGTGAAAAATACTGTATTGAAGAAACTGGAAAACATTTTCTTCATGTTTTTGGAAGATACGGGTCTCTCTCTCTCTCTCTCTCTCTCTCTCTCTCTCTCTCTCTCTCTCTCTCTCTCCTTGTATGTACGTACGTATGTATGTATGTATGTATGTATGTATGTATGTGTATTGTGTTTATTTTCAGCATCTATACACAAGGTCACCCCCTCCCCTCCCACACCATATCACCACAACCCAACCCAACCTAACCCAACCTAACCCAACCCAACCTAACCCAACCCAACCCAACCCAACCCAACCTAACCTAACCCAACCCAACAACCTAACCTAACCCAACACTCATCTGACTGTTAACCATATCCCCAAATAACACATGAACACCCACCTACCTACACCATTAACCTCGAGTGGCGTGAAATTCCGCTGTCAAACTGTTAATTGAGTTCAATTTTACCATGACACAGACAGACAGAAAGACAGACAGACAGATTTTTTTTGACTTCATAACTCACATAATAGACTAATAAACAAACAGACAGACAGAGAGACAGACAGAGAGGCAGATAAATATATTGACCGGGATGAATTGATTAAAAACAAAAACAAAAACATTAATTCATCCCGAGACAAAAAAATGGTGAGAGATGAGAGAGACAAACCAGACTCTCTCTCTCTCTCTCTCTCTCTCTCTCTCTCTCTCTCTCTCTCTCTCTCTCTCGGTTCGTACACAAAGAGATGAATATGATGCATCTCTTTGTGTATGAACCTCTGTCCTGCATGGCAGTGAACAGTGATATTACCCAAATGAATCTGACCTCTATACATATATAGCTGTTAATGAATATGATGTATTTCTTTGTGTATGAACCTCTGTCCTGCATGACAGTGAGAAGTGATACCACCCTCAGTGTCAAGACCTGACTGAATTACTCAGAATAGGCAAACTGTACTACAAGCCTTGCCAATAAATTTGTTAAACTAAATCTCTCTGGGTCTTGACTGAGTAAGAGAAGGGAGGTGAAGGAAGAGGGAGGAGGGGCAGTGGGGAGGGAAGAGAGAAAGAAAGGATGAAAAATCGTATGGGAGGGACGAGGGAAAGGGAGGGGAGGACGAGGGGAAGGGAGGAGAGGACGAGGGGAAGGGAGGGGAGGGCGAGGGGATGGAGTGGGAGGTAGGGGGAGGTGCAGAGAAAAGGTGTGTATGGAGGTCAGCCCGCCCTCTCTTACCTCCTCCTAAACTTCTTCAATTTCCGAACTATAACTTCCTTCCCCCACCTCTAATCTTCTTTCATCCCTCCTTTCTCTACCAAAAAAAAAAGGGAGGAAGAGGGAAGCAAGGAATAAAGGAGGGGGTTGTAGGAGGGGGAGGAGGGGACAGTGAGGAGGTATGAGTGGGGGAGAGGTAGATGCAGAGAAGAGTGTGGGGGAGGGGGTGTGGAGAGGGGCACTTGAGACGGAGGAAGAGGGACGGGGAGAGGGAAGGGAGAGGAGAGGGGAGATGAGAGGGATAGGGGAGGGAGAGTGGTTGTGAGAGAAGAGTGAAAGAGAAGGAAGGTAGGAGGGAGACGCAGGGAGGGTAGGAAGAGGGAGAGGAAGGGGGGTGGGGTGGAAAGGAGGACGGGTGAGGAAGGTTAGGGAAGAAGGAGGAAGGGGTGGGGAAAGAAGAAGGGAAATAGAGCGAGGGAATTAGGGTGGTAAGGGAGATAGGCAGTAGGGTGGTAAGGGAGGATGGATGGAGGGAGGAAGGAAGGGAGGGAGGGGGGGGGAGATGGGTGAGAGAATAAGTAGGATGGTGAGGGAGGAACGAAGGAAGGAAGGAAGTTGAGTGGTGAGGAGGGGAGAGAGGGAGGGGGGAGGGGAAGGGAGGGAGGGGTGAGGAAAGGGAGTATCGATCACACAGGTATTATTAGCCAGACAGTGCTGCCACTCATTAGGGTCATCAACAACTAGGCCCAGGGAGGACTCACCTGTCACGACCTCGACACGGCTACTTATAGGGACTGGATACCGGCCATGGCGCATCTCCACACAGGGCCATGGCACACCTCCACACAGGGCCATGCCGCAGTGCTTCAAAACACACACATAAGAACATAAGAATGGAGGAAACTGCAGCGGGCCTATTGGCCCATACTGGGCAGTCCCAAACACACACGAGAGAGAGAGAGAGAGAGAGAGAGAGAGAGAGAGAGAGAGAGAGAGAGAGAGAGAGACACACTCCCACCTAGGCTTATCAAAGTGACTCGGCAGCTTGAGTTTGTTAATTAAATTATCAGGCCACTCGACACCGCCCACAGAGTGACAGCAGAAAGCAACAGCCCCTTCAGTACTGCGCCAGCCTGGGACGCCTTTCACACATGCGGTGAGTTGGGCCTACGGTATATACCTGAGATGGAATTACGTAAGGTAGGTAGGTGTGTGTGTGTATGTATGTATGTGTGTGTGTGTTGAGGTTTAGTGCTGACCTCACTAGGGGAAAGGTCACGGCAGGGTTAGCTCCCGAGGGATCATTATCAGATATGGCCAGCGTTATGTGTGGTCTGGGGTCTGCGAGTTTGTTGGCCAAGCTGGAATGGGCCATGGAAGAATTGGAGAGGGCCAAGGAAGAAATAGAGAGGGCCACATTGGAGAACCTGAAATTAAAAGAAGAGATGGCTAGATTGAAGGGGGAGGCGGGACAGGGAAAGCCAGTGTCTAACGAAAATTCAAGCGAGTGGAAGGTTGAAAGGAGAGGGAAGACCAAACTGGTGATGAAGAAACACACCAAGGATACGTCAACAACGACATCAGCAGCTAAGTGGACCAACTCGTTCAGTCCCTTGATAGACGAATTGGACGTTAGTACAGTCAGGGACAGGGCTGACAAGGAAGGTATAAAAACTTTAATTGTTGGCGACTCACAGGAAAGGTACTTGGACAGGGCTTTTTGTGGTAAAAACATAAATAGGATAAGGGTGTGTTTGCCAGGAGCTGGGGTGGGGGATATAATTGACAGGATGGACAATATCTTGTCTGGTAATGGGAACAAACCCATTATCTGCCTCAGTGCAGGAGGCAATGATATTGGCCGGTGTAGGAGCGAGGAGCTTCTTGATAAGTTCAAGGCAGCTATAGATCGTATTAGGACTAAGGGAGGGATCCCTATCATATGCGGTGTCCTGCCTAGAAGGAGAGCTGGCAGTGAATGGTTGTCAAGGGCAGTTGGTGTCAACGACCGTCTTGACAGATATTGCAAGTCAATATCGGTCCCATTCATTGACAACTGGGACAACTTCTACGGCAGAAGGGACCTTTATGCTAGGGATGGGGTGCACCTGTCTAGGGATGGGGTGCACCTGTCTAGGGATGGAGTAGCAGCCCTGGCTGGGGCTCTAGAGGGGGCAGGTTCAAAAGATATCGAAGTCTTTAAACTGCAAGGAGAACATACGAGCACGGGGGTGGAGGAGACTGCAGTGGGAGTGGGTAAACAAAGTGAAAGATTACAGGGAAATAGTGTTAGGAATGATGACAAAACTAAATTAGACAGGGAATTTAAAACTAAACGCGGTAAGGGGAGGACTCAGAACACGACTAACTTAAATGTATACTACGCGAACAGTAGAAGTATGAGAAACAAAATGGATGATATTAGGGCCTTGGTATGTACCGAAAAAATCGATATAATAGCATTCACTGAAACATGGATCAACCTAGACACACGTGAGTTACCGGTCGAATACCAAATTGCGGGTTACAAACTGTTCCATACCGATAGGCAGACCAGGAAAGGAGGCGGAGTAGCAATCTAGGTTCGGGATAATCTGAAGTGTGAAATAAATAAGGAAATAAAAACTGAGCGGAGTACAGAAACAATTTGGATAGAATTAATCGACGGTAGGGAAAAATTAATCACAGGAGTAATATATAGACCTCCCAATCTTGATAGGGTCAATGAGCGACTTATCTGGGATGAAATGCGCAGGGCTTCCATACACAACAAAGTCTGTATAGTAGGCGACTTTAACCTTGGCCAAATAGATTGGATTGACCTTACAGGTAACTCAGAATCAGATAATTTTCTCGAGACGATCCAGGACTGTTTTCTAAGTCAACATATAACCGAACCCACCCGGGGTAATAATATACTCGATTTAGTTCTGTCAAACAGAGAAAACCTCATTAGCAATGTCGAGGTAGGGAACGAACTTGCAAACAGCGATCACAAAGAAATTAGATTCCAGTTAGATTTTCAGGGTAGATGTAAGGAAAATTCCACTAAAGTACCAGATTTCAGAAGGGCAAACTTTGACAGTTTAAAGAGGCAGCTGTGAGAGGGGGTGTCGCGCTTGGCCGTGAACCTGACAGATGACACCGACCTGATAACGAGATCTGAGATTGCCGAGTTCCACGACAATTTAAATAGTGAGTTACTTAATGCACAAAGGCAGAACATACCATACAAAAAACTTAGATCCGACAACAATGACCCTAAATGGACAAATAATTATTTAAAGAACATCATTGGCCAAAGGAAAGCTATAGGTAGAAGGATAAATCGTGGCGAAATTTACCTCCGGGATTATTATAAGCTATTGGCGAGTAGGGTTAAGACCGAGATAAGGAAAGCCAAGAGGAATAATGAGGTAAGGATAGCAAGGGAGGCGAAGACAAACCCCAAAGGATTCTACCAAATGTATCAAACTAAAACACGAGAAAAGATTGGACCAATACGGTCAGACACCGGCGAGCTCACTGATAACGACAGAGAAATGAGCAATAATTTGAATAAATATTTTTCAACAGTTTTCACCACCGAAAATTTAAACATGATACCCGGGGCACCGACTCTATTCAGAGATAGTGAAGAAAACAAATTAAGCGAGATAGTAGTGACGAGTAACGATGTTAGTAAGCAAATAGACAAACTAAAGCCTAACAAGTCACCGGGTCCCGATGAGATATTTGCCAGAGTATTAAAGGAATGTAAGGAAGAGCTTCGTACGCCCTCAGCAAAGTTGTTTAACATGTCCTTAAAAACATGTGTAGTACCAGAATCCTGGAGGATAGCGAATGCAATACCAATTTTCAAGAAGGGGGATAGAACACTATCCTCTAACTGCCGCCCAATCAGTCTAACATCAATAGTAGGCAAATTACTGGAAGCAATCATTTCAAACTCTATTCGAAATCACCTGGAGAAGCACCGATTTATCAATGATTCCCAGCATGACTTCACAAGCAGACGTTCATGTCTAACTAATCTATTAACATTCTTTTCATCAGTTTTCGAATCGGTGGACGAGGGGCACAATTATGATGTGGTATATATCGACTTTAGCAAAGCCATCGACAGAGTCCCCCACGAAAGACTAATTAGAAAGGTAGAACCACATGGCATCAAAGGTAATATCCTTAAATGGATTAGGGCGTGGTTACAGGACAGGAAACAGCGAGTGAGCATTAATGGCACTAAGTCCCATTGGAGCAACGTCACAAGTGGAGTTCCCCAAGGCTCAGTACTTGGACCATTATTATTTATTATATACATAAACGACATAGATATCGGCATAGACAGCAACATAAGCAAATTTGCTGATGACACTAAAATATGACGTGTTATTAAATCTGACGAGGACTCCACAAAACTACAGGAAGATTTAAACAAATTTTTCGAATGTTCTGAAAAATGGCAAATGAAATTCAACGTGGACAAATGTAAAGTACTCAGTATAGGAGATGTAAACAGGGAAACCAGATACCAGATGAACAACGATGCCATAGAGAAATCCGACTGCGAGAGAGATTTAGGAGTAATGATAAGTAGGAACCTTAAGCCAAGTAAACAATGTGTTTTTGCTCGTAACAAGGCTAATAAAGTACTTGGGTTCATACAAAGGAGTGTTAGTTACAAGACTAGCGAGGTCATCCTAAAACTGTATCTTGCTCTTGTGAGACCACAATTGGATTACGCAGTTCAGTTCTGGTCACCGTATTACAGAATGGATATAGAATCCTTGGAAAGAATTCAGATGAGAATGACAAGACTAATCCCGGGTATTAGGAACCTTGAGTATAGAGACAGGTTAAAGCATCTTAATTTGCACTCCCTCGAGAGACGTAGAGCGAGGGGCGACCTGATAGAGGTGTATAAGTGGAAGGCAGGGCTAAACAAAGGGGACATTACAAAGGTACTCAAACTATTCAACCAGGAGCGAACTCGTAACAATGGTTTTAAATTAGACAAATTTAGATTTAGGCGTGAAATAGGTAAACACTGGTTTGGAAACAGAGTAGTGGATGAATGGAACAAGTTACCAAATATCATCATTAACTTGAATACGCTGGATAGCTTCAAACATAGGTTGGATGCTTATATAAGCAACAGGGGTTGGGTGTAAACGGGACTGCCCAGTGTGGGCCAATAGGCCCGCTGCAGTTTCCTCCATTCTTATGTTCTTATGTTCATGTCCCTGTACACGTCATCAAGGCGGTAAAAGCTCCACTACAGAACTACTTAAGAAATTCTTTGTATGGACAATTGCAATCAGAGGCTGATATATATATATATATATATATATATATATATATATATATATATATATATATTTTTACATCCAGAAGCTGAAAAAATTAAGTAGATTTTTTATTTGATTAGTCATTTGTGTGTGTGTGGGGGGGGGGGACATCCAAGGGAAGTTAAATTTAATTAAAGAAGAAATTTGGAACTAGCTGGAAATTAGAATAATTGATTAATAAATCTAATTTTGTGATGATCAAAGGCAAGAGGAAGATTTTTTGTTGTGATATAGAAAAGCAAATGATAAATATTAAATAAAAAATGAATACTGAAAATATAATACACGATTGAGGGAAAAAAAGAGAAAAACAGGATTAAAAATAAAACACCTCGCACTAAAAAAAAAAAAAAAAAATAAATATACATATATATATATATATATATTATATATATATATATATATATATATATATATATCTTGATAAAATCACACGGCAGAATGGAAACAACGGAGTACCTTAGCCTCAGTTGCCTCTGAAGATGTCTTGAATAAAGACGAAAGCTAAGGTACTCCGTTGTTTCCCTTTTCCCGTGTGATTTTATCAAGATTTATCTTATCCACGTTTTCATTGTGGATTTACATGAAATATATATATATATATATATATATTATATATACAGTATATATATATATATATATATATATATATATATATATATATATATATATATATATATATATATATATATATATATATATATAACGAAAATAAGCAACAAAACATAGTAATAAAAATACGTAAAATATTAATGGAAAATTTAGAGAATTTACAAAGTATGAAAATAAACTTGGAAGTATAGAAATAAAAAAAGCTTGACTAACAAAAACAAACAAATAAATAAATAAACAAACAAAATAATCAAGGACTTAATTCACCTGTGCTCATTAAAAACTTCCCAAGGTTCGTAAAGGTGAAAATTCCTCGTAATTAATTTGTAAATAAACCGATAACAATTGATCTAAATTAACAGATACTTAACATCCAAAACGGCATCAAATTTACACAGGATTTGGTCCCTTAACTACATACTCTCTTGTCTCCATTTTCACCCCATTCTGTATAGTGGCCACCATAACTAAACAACTCATTATGGTAATCTTCCTCCCTCTACCATAACCAGATAATACTGTTAATCTCTCTCACTCCACCATAACCAACCCATCATGGTATTCTCCCTCCCTCTACCATAACATACACCCCCCCCCCCCCCCCCCGCCTGGGAGAGAGACACCACCTGCTGGGTATAGGCAGGTACACCGGGGTTCTGGTCACCTTAGGGACGGTGAGGTGAGGGTCAGCCATCACCATCAACACTACAAGATGAACCTCGCTTCTCCTCGTACCCCCTTGCTCCTCCTCGTACCCCCTTGCTCCTCCTTGTACCTCCTCGCTCCTCCTCACAGCCTCCAGGTAATAGAGAGTGACCTGGAGACCCTTTCTTCTTCTCCACTAATCCTCTCTACTCTCGATATCACTTCCTTTATCTTTTCACACCAGATAACGGGCGGAGAGGAAAGGTTATCTCAAGGTACTGGGGGCAAAGGTCTGGCTATCCTGGGAGTGTCAGGTCTGAGGTGGGTGGACCTTAACATGGCAGCTCATAGGTGATAACAGAACAAACTAGTGATTGAATGATATGACGGGAAGCTGCTAGTTTAGTGTGCATACCATACTCATCCTACAAGCAGTTGGGCAAATATACGAGTAATGATGCCGCAACGGTTCTTTATCGTTACAGTAACACTGCTTAGTGAGTAGGTTAGGTTAGGTGTGACGGCAGAGATGTTGACACACTGTTCTATAACGCGTTGTGAGGTAGGCTATGGTAACGCCAGGCAGAAGTTGGAGCAGTAAACACTGTGGCGTCCCTCAAGTTGGGGATCCCTCGATGTTTTACTTCCCGATAGTAGTTTGTATACCTGCTCTTACTCTCAACAAGTCACTGTTTATCTTTAGTTTGTCTTTAGAGAAGGAAAATGACCGTGGATGAGCCTCACAACCGGTTAAGTTAGGTTAAGGATAGGGTTAGGTTAAGTTTAAGTGACAAATGAGCTAGGTTAAGAATAGACCAAGTTAGGTATAGTGGAGATGAGGTAGATTAGGTGAAATTGGATTAAGTTAAGTGAAGTCTGCATTACGGTAAGTGAAGTTTGGGTTAGTTAAGGTTATGATTGGATATGTTTGACAAATATTAGGTTAGGTTAGGTTAGGTTATAGAAGGAAACTTGGGGACCTGGGAGAAATGCCAACCCGACACGCGCAACATCGCCGGAGCCATAAACCCGAGGACGACCTTCTTTATGGTTCCTTCACTCGAGCTGTAACTCCTGCCTCCAATCTCACTTACTCGTGTCTATAACCTAACATAACCTAATCCAATCAAACTAATGTAATTTTACTAATGAACTGAACTGAACTAACCTAACCTAACCAAAGTAACGTAACTGTACAAATAAACTAATCTAGCCTAACCTAATATTACCCTACTCATAAGTTAACCTAACCTAACCAAACCTAACCTAAAATTAACTAAACTATCTTAGCTAAGCCTCCCAACCTAAGCTAACCAAACTAATATAACCTTACTAATAAACTCACATAACCAAATTAACGTTATCTCACTAATAACCTAACCACGAGGCAATTGGAGGTTACCCACTAAAATATTCTGGGGTGAAGGAGATTTTCCCTCCATTGGGGAAATAGTCCAGGGGAATTTTTCCTTAGTGGGAGGAAACTGTCAGAGATGGAATTTCCTTCTGTGGGAAATAGTCCATCGGAGAGATTTTTATTTCCGTCGTGGATTTTTTTTTATTACCATTTTTTTTTTATTACTGCGCTTCAATAACTTTCTAAGTAGGAAATCTAATATACATAAAAAAAATAAATTAAGAAATAATAAATGACTAAAAAAAATTATCAATAATACAGAATAACATCTAAATTATTTTTGTTATATAAATAAAGATAAAAATAATGAAAATAGAATAAAATAAAATAATAAAAGCCAATAACAGAAAAAAAAATTAAACATGAAAAAATCAACAAAAGTACGAACAATTTAAAATACAAACATCAGAATAAAATTTAAAATCTTCAACAGTCAATTCACAAATATTTGAATCCACGTCAGAAGGGCCGGAGTTAGGTGAGGTCCCTGAGGCGTGTAGGAGCTGGGTACACTCCTGAGTCCTGACCAGAAGCAGAAGGTCCACCAGAGAATTCAATAAAAGGCGCTGGTCTAACTCACGAGTTTTATCCCTCGACCCACAAAAAAAAATGTGAAGGGAATTATAAGAAACTATTGGAGATAATATTAATTTAATAGAATCCAAAGGTAATTTAAGTTAGTTTTAGTAAATCTAATGCAAACTAGTCCACCTCCTTAACCCAAGTCAATATAACTCAATCTAATTTAACCTAACATACTCCCTAATTCAACTTTACTTAACATACCCTAACACAACCTAACTCACTCTAATCTAACTTTAGCCTAACCTAGCCTAACCTATACTGCATCTCAAACCTAATATAAAGCATGAAATTATGTTCCATAGGCCTGGGCACCCGCTTAGTTAGGGGCAGTGCGGATATAGTACACTGGCTGAACAAAGGGAGGCAGTGGGGCCACGGTAATACACTCAACCAGCCTCCCACTTCCCTAGCCATTCAGATTCCACCATTCAAATAACTGGGTCGACCGAGGGTGCTCCGGGAACGAACCAACGCCCTTTGAGATAGAAAGTGAGCACCTGTGTCCACTTGACCGCCACCCCTAGAAACCTACACTCTTATCTAACCCAAATCTAAGAAAATTAAAGTTAAAAGAATCTAATGAAAAAATAAATCGACAGGTGACAACATGAGTAAAACAAAGTAATGCAATATAAAACTAAACTTAATCTACGTTAGGTTAGGTTAGGTTAGGTTAGGTTAGGTTAGGTTAAACAATAAAACCCACAGTTTGTACAATAAACCATCTAACTTTAAAACACCTGTCAATTAACCTGTAAAACCTGTACAGTATTACACATAGAGACGATTCCGACATTAATTAAATATTCAAATCTGGGAGGCTGAAAAAAAATCGGCAAAGTTGATTCCACGTTTTCTTTGATGTCCGTCGCAATGAGGCAATTTAGGGGGAGACTTTCATGTTTGGTCTATTACTGAGGTCTTGGGGTGAGGCAAGGATTAAACAGTAATTATCCAGAGTTATTTCACTGTTAGTTGGATGATTATTGTAATTATCACTGTTGTTTAGGTGGTATTTAATTAGTTTTTGTAATTAATGTTATTTTAGTTATGAGTTTTATTATATTAAATAGTATTGTTGTTATTATTGTTATTATCATTACACTCAAAGTAAAAAGACAATGTGTGTGTGTGTGTGTGTGTGCGCTTCATTTCACCGACGTCATTCCCAGAAAGATACAGCCACCCCCCCCCCCCCCCCCGACACCGGCCCGTCCACCACGATGTCAACACACAGGTTTTTGGCCCTGTTTGTATATTTTGTCTTTCATCCGTAAATAAAAAAAAAGTAGTTTATATTATACACTTTTGTGATACATAAATTGACCTTAGATTTTATGGAAATTTTTTTTGGGTGATATATAAATTAGTTTTAAACTTGAAAAGGGGGTCTCTTGTGATATATAAATTGGTCTTACACAACGTTAATATATATTTTTTCCTGTCCTATACTATTTATAAGATGATATTGTGATTATGAAGTTGGTCCTAAATTTTTGGAGGAAATTTATATACTGTACTCTCTCTCTCTCTCTCTCTCTCTCTCTCTCTCTCTCTCCTCACATCCTCACACTCAATCAATCTCTTCCCTCGTATATCCACGTCCACGCATTCCTTCCCTCATACTCACTTACTTTCTCCCTCACACTACACACACTCTTTGACTCTCCCTTTCTAGCCACTACACCCTCCCACACTCCCTCCCTCCTTTCTCCCTCCCACACCCCCACACCTTTCTACAGCCCCCCCTCCCCTCCCCTCACCCCCACCCCTCTCCCCCTCAGTATCAACAAACTTCGGGGTGGCTGCACAAAAGTGATTCCAATCATCGCAGGTTTATGGGCGTGCAAGTTCAAAAACGGCGCCATAAATTACACCGCCCAGAGGCACCCTGTAAAAAAAAATGTAAATGGTAGGTGTAAATCGGGAATAAAACAAGGTATAATTTACATGACTCGTGAGTTTTGGAGTAAATGATTTTGGCTTTTTTTTTCGTTTTTTCTGTGAATTTTGGTTAATGAATATAATTTTGTTATAATAGTACATACATACATACATACATACATACATACATACATACATACTCTCCTATTCCACTCTTTATCTATTTATCTCTGGTAAACCTATTCTCTTTTATCTCTCACACACCATCATCACTCTCCTTTCTTATCTCCTCCATTATCACCCTGCACACCTGTCTCCTCCATTATCACCCTGCACACCTGTCTCCTCCATTATCTTCAGATGCCTCCCCCTCCCCCCCAAGGTTCTCCTCTCACCTCCTCCCGTTTTCTTCACGATCCCGACGAAGTTGTTACTAGGGTGGTCCTGATGAAAACACCTTCAATACTCAAACGACATAGTCCTTTAATTAATGCGTGTTTACCTGTGTGACTGTCTACCTGTGTGACTGTCTACCTGTGTGACTGTCTACCTGTGTGACTGTCTACCTGTGTGACTGTCTACCTGTGTGACTGTTTACCTGTGTGACTGTCTACCTGTGTGACTGTCTACCTGCGTGACTGTATACCTGCGTGACTGTATACCTGTGTGACTGTATACCTGTCTGAATGTATACCCTAAAAAATTATATATTTCTGACTTACCTTCACCATGACGAAAGAAAACGGAATGTCACCTCTTATAGAAAACGGTGAATAGCTCCTCCCACACAACGCAAACATTGTAAACATACCTGGAAAGAAAGAAAGACAACAGTTAATATTTTGTTATTCTTTTATTATGTGTCATTATTTATTCATGTAATTGGGTGAAAAATCTGTTAAAGTTATGCAGCATTAGATGTTATTGTGTGTGTGTGTGTGTGTGTGTGTGAGAGAGGTAAGGTAAAGTAAAATTAGGTAAGGTAAGGCAAGGTAAGGTAAGGCAGGGCAAGGTAAAATAAGGCAAGGTAAGGTAAAATAGAAGTAAGATAAAGATAGGTTAGCTCAGGTCAGGTTAGGTAAAAATTTCGAACAGGTGTGTAGAGATATTTCTATTCATAAATATAATAAATTTACATATTCTTACACCATTAATATTGTATCTCTTGTTACGATAAGACCACCCACCATCCTTACACCACCACCACCACTGGCACACACACACACAGAACGACCGGTGTTGAGTTATCATGCTAAAAAGTTTTTTCAGGTTTGCATAAATAAGTCGACAAATATGGTACTTAATTTACATATTTGGGCTGAAAAAAAGAAGGTAATTTGGTCCTTATGAAGACTTGAGCATCACACTTGTACACCTGTGACGAGAAGTACAAAGCTGTCAGGGTAAGAAGTTTTAAAGTGTTAACCCAACCCAACTTAACCTAATCTACTGTAAACTAATCTAATCTAACCCAACCAAACCTACCCTAACGAAACGCAACCTAACTCCAACCTAACTCCAACCTAACCTAACCTAACCTAACCTAACCTAACCTCACCTCACCACCTCACCTAACCATTAAGAAAATAACACACACATCACGTCGACTTCACAGAAAACGGAATTAGGCTCAGTCGGTTATCTTAGACACGGGAGGGGGGGGGTGAGGCTCATTAAGACTTATATTAGCCTTAATAACACGAGAATATGAGTCTGGAGGAGAGTCTTTGTGGAGGTGAGTCTTTGTGGAGGTGAGTCTATGTGGAGGTGAGTCTATGTGGAGGTGAGTCTATGTGGAGGTGAGTCTATGTGGAGGTGAGTCTATGTGGAGGTGAGTCTATTCAGGTGAGTCCGCTCAGGTGTGTCTATGTACAGGTGAGGAAGGGTCATGCACTGTCAAGGAGAGGGAGTGAGAGGCACTATCAGGGAGGAGTGCGTGGCACTGCCAGCGAGAGGGAGTGAGAGGGATTGTCAGGGAGAGGGAGTGAGAGGAACTGTCAGCAAGAGGGAGTGAGAGGGATTGTCAGGGAGAGGGAGTGAGAGGAACTGTCAGCAAGAGGGAGTGAGTGGCATTGTCAGCGAGAGGGAGTACTCCACTGTCAAGAGAGGGGGATCGATCCATACTTTTTTTATCATGTATCTGGGTCACTACAGGTACAGGTACAGGTCCAGACACAGAGGTACAGGTACAGGTACAGGCATAGGTACAGGTATCTAACCCTTCATCACTCTCCCTGTCCACTCACCCCCTCAGTTTGTCCCGCCAATCAAGGTATTTTTCCCATCTAAGTTTCGACTCATCATATTTACTAAAGCCTAAACCTGTCGACCCTTGTTCCAGCCACTGTGTCTGTTTTAGTTGATTCAGTAAACAATAAAGTCGTTTTATAATTTTACAATACGATATATTTAGCCTTTTTGTAAATATTCAGTCAGTCAGTCAGTCAGTCAGTTTCGTTGTTAGTCAGTCCGTCCGTCACTCAATCAGTTGTGTGACGGTTGATATGTGTGTGTGTGTGTGTGTGTGTGTGTGTATCAACCTATTCATAGTAGAAGGTAATTACCAATCTATTCATACCTGACTAACCGATTAAACTGACTAACTGTATACATTGGTTTTCCTAACTGAGCTATTCACTGACTGACTGACTGCCTGACACCCTGAGAGAATTTTCTAACCAACCCATCTGACACGAGGAACAATTTTTTAAACTCACTTTATGAGACAAAATTCCGGGTAATATTTCCCTAAGGATGATGACCTAATATAACACAATTACGTAGGATGAGACTCCCAGAATCCTAAGATGAAACAACGTGGATGGTGTAAAGTTCCTAGGAAGGATCGTAGGATACACTAAGACGAAAAATAATCCCTTGATGTCCTAAAAATCCCTTCCAATAGGAGTCCTGAGCCAAGACCCGGTGATATTGATAGGTGTTTGAGGATGGGGTGTGGGGAGGGGGGTTGAGAGGGATGAGGGGAGGGATGAGAGGGATGGGGGGAGGGATGGGAGGGAGGGATGAGGGATGGGAGGATGGAGGGCGAGTTGTAGGAGGAAACTATGGAGGAGAGTTGAAGGAGAGGAAAAAAAAAAGTTGAATTAACATGTGTGTGTGTGTGTGTGTGTGTGTGTGTGTGTGTGTGTGTGTGTGTGTACGCTAATCTGATATCACCACCACGACAGCATTTTCCTTTGATGGTTTAATACAAAAAAAACACATCACACAAGCCTCTCTAACACAGCCCAAAGATCTGACAAGACAACTACATCGTTACTTAATATTCAACCCCCCAAAAAATCACCACTATTAAAAAAATCACCTCTTAAAAATCACCACTGTTAAAAAAATCACCAGATTGTTCGAATAATCACAATACTGTTAAAAAATCACCACATACAAAATCACCACATACAAAATCACCACATACAAAATCACTATTATTAAACCATCCAATTAACCTCCAGAGTGAACAAAATAAAACAAAAACAAACGAAAAACAAAAATCCCAGATGCATCAAGAGGTTAATCACCTTATCAATTACCTGGACGTGACATAATGAACGACCTCATTTACCTGTTCATTAATACCTTCATAAACCAAGTCAAAACACCTCGAGGAGTCGTGGGTATCAGCCTGGAGAGAGAGAGAGAGAGAGAGAGAGAGAGAGAGAGAGAGAGAGAGAGAGAGAGAGAGGTAGGGAGGGTAAGGGAAGGGAGGCCACCTAATAATGTTGCCCTGTTTCTTGGCCTAGTGCTATTAACGTCCTATTAAAGAGCTGAAATGACTGTCTGGAGGTAAAGGCGAGAGAAACCTTCACTCTAACCTAACCTAACCTAACCTTCACTCTGGTTAAGGAGAAACACAACTCTGGTTAATAACATATGAGGTTAAAAAACACTATAACAAATACAGGTTAAATAAAAACTCCAAATAAATTCGTAATTACAAGATAATAAACAATAAAACAAGTAAAATAATACAAGTAACAAGAAAGGTCAAATAAGGTCACACATTACTCACGACCAATCACGTCTCAGGTCTTATTCTTTGTATACAGTAACAAAAATGGTGCGGGGTTGATCATTGGTTGTGTTGAGTTGTATGTAAAATATCCCTCACTTATGATAAATATGATCAGTTAGGTCAGAAATGGGAGAGAGAGAGAGAGAGAGAGAGAGAGAGAGAGACTTAATGTGCTTTCATAATGTCACTTTCCCAAAAATTAAAAATTTCCTCTCTCTTTCATTCTCTTCTTCTCACTCTCCTCTTTCTCTCATTCTCCTCCTCTTTCTCTCACCCACTTCCATTTTCTCTCACTTACTGTACAACCGACATAAATAAAACAAAAATACACCCCCCCCTTATCTACCTCCCCCTGTCTCTCACTTAACATACCTCACCCCCCCTCCCCCCCAAGGCAACCCCCTCTCTCTCTCTCCCCCTCGACTCCCTCATGACCGGATGGAACATAACCGGCCAACAGAAGCTTCATAACTTACCGAACAAAAATAAAAATGGACATAAAAATATCTAATATCCGGCTACTATCACCGGGCATTATAGGAAGTTTCAATCAGGTTTCCCCGTGGCCATATCTCGACCCTCCCAAGGCCATGAGGTCCATCCTGGCCCTCTACCCTCCCCCTTACCTCCCTTTGGCTCCCTTCCCTCTTTCTAGTGACAAGGGAGTGTGTGGTACAGGTGGTGAGTGAGGACAAATACAGCTCCCGCCAAATAAAAATAGCCACATCAACAAAAAAATAGCCCAAACTAAACATAGCCCATATCATCTAAAAATAGCCAACATGAACTAAAAATAGCCCCCATCAATTAAATATGGACCCATAAACTAAAAATAGCCCACATCACATAAATATAACCCACGGCAAATAAACATAACCCACGACAATAAAAATAGCCAGCATCATGTAAAACTAGCCCCCGGTAGCTATAAAACAGCCACACTCCATCTGGCAATCTCAATATGGATTATCGACAAGAGGCAGGAACAGGGCTGACCGCAAACTGATCTAAGATATCAACTTTAGCTAGTCGGGCGAGTCCAAATATTACCATAATGTGGCCCTTTTACACACACACACACACACACGACGGAAAGAAGAATAATCCTAAACTTCAAATAGAACGCCGCCTCCATTACTCAAGTCCTTAAGAACATAGGCCTATGATAAAGTAATGTGTTAGGCCTAATCTCTTGCCTTCCACAAAACCTAAAACCTGCTAACCTTAAGGAAGTTATCTGTCAAGCTTAATTAAGTTACCTGTCTCCCTTAATTAAATTACCTGTATACATCTTAATAAGTTAACCACAATGTTAATTAAATCATCTAAAAAATCGTAATATATTGGCCCATAAGAAGTATCTACCTCAATAAAGATAAGACTTCACAAAGTAATAAAAACAATATACCTCAACCTAAATAAAGCTTATCTTAAGGTCAACAAAATTTAAGATCTTTTATAGTGCAAAAATTTAAGCTAATATTGACAGTTCCATTCAGGGTAAAACTGACCGAACGAGTCATATGAAATTTTTTAAAGAAATTCGTATCCTCCCATAACAGATGAATTAATGAAGTAAATTATTATTATTATTATTATTATTATTATTACTATTATTATTATTATTATTATTATTACTATTATTGGGAAAGTAGGTTAGGTCGATTCATCTTATCCCGTATAATCAAATAATATAAGATTCGCTGGAAGTGTTTGTGTGTATGAAACAGTTTGCTAGAAAGTGTTTGTCGGTAAACACTATAGATCAAGCAACAAAAATGGCGTCGAGTGAACGTGATGGCTAGAGGCCCTTTATTCATAGGAACAAGAAACAAACAACAACAAAAAACCGGAAAACTAAAAAAAAAATACAAAATCACAACTCAATAATTTTTTTTTGCGATATTCTCTCAAGGAATAATTTGTCTTCGTTGTAAAATTTGTCAGAAGTCTTACCGAGGAGGGAGACAGTACCGTCACTAGGGTCGGAGACAGATATCGGCGGGTGAGTCAATCTTTCCAGGGACCTAAATCAGAGTCTGGAAGCTTAAGACCTAAATTACAGGGTCTGGCAGTGTGTGTGTGTGTGTGTGTGTGTTTAAGCTCGCCAGGTCTCAAAAATTCATTGACAGTGAAGGGAAAGAAAGCTTGTATCTGTACAGTCATTGATAATAATAATAATAATAATAATAATAATAATTCAGCAAAGTAAAGTAACAGATTATTTTGGTATATAATAAAAAAAAATCAAAATCACTTCACATATCAGGAAATAAAGCTAATAATGACACCTCACTTACACAGCCACCATTAAAACACCCTAATGATTTCCTGGGTGAGAACATCAGGAACTAAATTATCAACAACTGTTATTTGCTGGAGTCTTTAGAGGTGGGAGTGGGAGGAGGAGGAGGGGGAGGAGGGGGAGTAGGGGATGGGGGAGTAGGGGGGAGTAGGGGATAGTGGAGGGGGGGATAACTGACATGACCTTTATCTATAATGTATCGTGCCAAAAAATTAGATCGTCTTAGGAACGGTCATGACAGCTGGAAGACTGGTTAATGTCACGGGAAACTAACAGTCATGGGGGAGCTCTGAGTTATAGACAGTACCTCAGGCTAACACACACACACACACACACACACACACACACATCCAACCCCCATAATTCCTCTATAAGAACAACCCCTCCCCATCTTCCCCATCCACGTGTAAACAAAAATCCCCATCCAATTGCCCCATTTAAACAAAACACCCACCATTCCCCCCATTATAATCCCCATTTCCTACATATCCTACCCTATCATTCCCCATTTTCCCCATCACCCATTTTCTACCCCCATCATTCCTCCTCCTCAAAAAAACCCTCCCCTATCTTCTTCCCCATTTTCCCCATCTCCCATTCCCTACCTTCCTGGAATTAAGGCCATAACACTTGAATGCCAGAAGATTCCCCATCACCCATCACCCCCGTAGTGCCGTTATCAGTATGGCCCTCAAGTACCACTAAGCACTCTCTCAAGTCAGTCAACACTACACTGAGTAAATGCCGTGAGTGAGTGAGTGAGTACTGAGTAAATATATCTAGAGGACTGAGTAAGAAGTAGTATGAGTAAATATCAGGTGAGTTGTGTCTCATGTGCAGGATGAGTAAGTGCTGGATACATGTGGCTGAAGTATGAGTGAACGTCAAGGTATGAGTGAACGAGAAGGAATGAGTAAACCTGATAGAGGAAGGAGTAAATACAGAGTAATAGGTTAATGAGATGAGTAACTTGAGTAAATATAATCAAAGTGGATGAATTAATGAAGGAATGAATGAATGTTGAGTAAATGTATATAAGAATGAATAAATGTATAGAAATATAATAAAATACTTAAGCACAAGTAAACAAAATCTATAAACAAAACAAAACAGTAAACAAAATTTATAAACAAACAATAAAAAGGTAAAACAAACGATATAAACAAACAACAATAACAAACACATAAACAAGATAAAAGCACTATTAACATCACAAAACTCATTAAACATTTACAATAAGAACAAAACACAAACAATCAAAACAAAAAAAACATCCAACACAGAGAAAAATTAATGAGATGTAATAGCCAACACGAATGACCAAATGACCATCAAAATACTAACTAGTTGATCATAAATTTGTTCCCTACATAACAAAATCAAATTACCCTTTTAAAATAGTCTTACTTGTTCAATACACTACATGAAGTAAAATACAAATTAAATAAATATCAACTCCAACTAAATGTTTATTATTGTAATTTATAAACACAATACAAGAAAGAATGTTAAAACTCATTCTACAAACTCATTCTACAAACTCATTCTACAAACTCATTCTACAATAACTACCCATCACCTGATCTTTGTAAACTTGACATTTATTCTACATGTGAGTGACAGTATGTCGACGGCCACGAGAAGAAGAAGAAGAATTTTTACCATGAAGATTAGACCGGAGTAAAAGTGGCGGCAGTGCGGTATGATATGTTGGGGGGAGGGGGTGGGGGTGGGGTGGGGGTTGGTTATGGTGACAGTGGGGTACGATATGTTGGGGGGGGGGTGGGGTTGGTTATGGTGACAGTGGGGTACGGTATGTTGGGGGGGGGGGGAATGGGGTGGTTATGGTGAGAGTGGGGTACGGTATGTTGGGGGGGGTGGGGTTGGTTATGGTGACAGTGGGGTACGATATGTTGGGGGGGGAATGGGGTGGTTATGGTGAGAGTGGGGTACGGTATGTTGGGGGGGTGGAGTTGGTTATGGTGAGAGTGGGGTACGATATGTTGGGGGGGGAATGGGGTGGTTATGGTGAGAGTGGGGTACGATATGTTGGGGGGGAGGGGAATGGGGTGGTTATGGTGAGAGTGGGGTACGGTATGTTGGGCTGATTAGGGCAACTTTGAATAGCTGAATAGGGAGTATTTCCGGTATTAGGAGGAATGTTTATTTGGTAATGTTAAATACAGATAAAGTTCTCTAACACACACACACACACACACAGCCTCTATTTGTACATTTATTCTCTCTCTCTCTCTCTCTCTCTCTCTCTCTCTCTCTCTCTCAAATCACACCATCATGGGAACTTCACTATAATTAAGGGGAACTCCCACGTGAGATGAGAGGGTGACTAAGTGAGAGTGAAAGTGAGTAATGGGGAGGTAGGGAGGGAGGGAGGGAAGGAAGAAGAAAAGACGACAAAGAGGGAAGCAGGGAAAAAGTAATTATGGATGGTGGAAATGAAGGAAAGGGGAGGTGAAGGAGAGAGGGGAGTGAAGGGGTGAGGGAGGGAAGGGATGAGGGAGAGAGGAGGCGGCGAAGAAGAGAAGGAGGTGAAGGAGAAAGTAGGTGAAGGAGAGAATAAAGTGAGGGAGAGAAGGGGTGAGGGAGAGAAGGGGTGAGGGAGAGAAGGGGATGAGGGAGAGAAGGGGATGAGGGAGAGAAGGGGTGAGGGAGAGAAGGGGTGAGGGAGAGAAGGGGATGAGGGAGAGAAGGGGATGAGGGAGAGAAGGGGTGAGGGAGAGAAGGGGGTGAGGGAGAGAAGGGGGTGAGGGAGAGAAGGGGGTGAGGGAGAGAAGGGGTTGAGGGAGAGAAGGGGTGAGGGAGAGAAGGGGTGAGGGAGAGAAGGGGTGAGGAAGGGAGAGTAGGTCAGCTCATCACTAAAACATACTCTCCCTGACGGCAAATTGACAAGAGAACTGACAGCCGACTCACCTGCAACACACACACACACACACACACACCTAAACAAGAGGGGGGGAAGGTAACAGTAATGGACGTGGAAAATGGATGGATGGATGGATGGATGGAAAACTCAGAGATGCATATACATAAAAAATACAAACATACAGACATACAATGATGGTTATACAGTATAATACACAACATCTATCCAATTATCTACCTCAGGTGCGGGTGACACAATCCATCTACCTGAGGGGTATGGCACCATTATCTACCTGAAAGGATGGTTGGCACTATCTACCCAATGGCGTGAGTGACACCATTTCCCTGACGGAGTTGGCGGCATTGTCTACCTGTCGAGCTAAATTGTATCCGTAATTAAGCTTTCACCATAGTCCTACCTTTCAGAAGAGAGAGAGAGAGAGAGAGAGAGAGAGAGAGAGAGAGAGAGAGAGAGAGAGAGATCCCAAACTTCTACCTGTCCTCCCAATACCCACCCCTTCGCTACCTCATTAACCTGGAGACCGCTAAAGGCCCCAGGTAAGATATTGTTTTAGCGACGGCACAGGAACGCAGGACTAAAACAACACTTAAAGATTATCGAGTATCTCACCTGTTTAATACCTGTTCTCTAGTAATGACTCTTTACCATACCTGATGAAGCACACGTAAGTACTACAGGTGTGTGTGTGGGGGGGGGGGGGGGTTACTGTGCTACAAGGTCTGAGTAAACAAGGGAGGGAGGGAGGAAGGGAGGAAAGGAAGAGAATAGTGGGAGGGAAGAATGAGGAGTGAGAGGAAGGGAAGGAGAAGAGAAAGGAGGGAGGTAAGAGGATCAAGAAAGCGAGGGTGGGAAAAGTAGAAGAAAGTAGAAGGAAGAAGGAGGAAGAGAAAAGAGGAAGAAGAAGGAATAGAAAGGAGGGAGAAGAGGGAGGGAAAGAGCTCGTCAGTATTCATGCCAAAACACATTACTAATCTGTCAACACACTCGTTAAGCATCATAAACGATCATCACTGTTGCCTAACTACACACAGGGATAATGTGTACACCACGAAACACACACACACACACACACACACACACTAATCACCACCAATCACAATATTTCAGTGCTGTCACCATCATCACCATCAATATATCGCTATCACCATCACCACACTACACCATCACCACACTACACCATCACCGCACTACACCATCACCACACTACACCATCACCACACTACACCATCACCGCACTACACCATCACCACACTACACCATCATCGCACTACACCATCACCACACTACACCATCACCGCACTACACCATCATCGCACTACACCATCATCGCACTACACCATCACCACACTACACCATCACCGCACTACACCATCACCACACTACACCATCACCACCATCCTACACCATGACCAACACTCCCTACCACTAATACACTGACAGGTGAACACAGGTGATCTGAGGTTAATTACCATGTTGGCTCCGGAAAACAAGGGGAGTCGACCTTGACCTCACCTGGCTGTCAATAAAGCTTCAAGTTTCAAGAGTCACTCGACAATGGTGATGGAAGTGGCCCTTGGAATATCTACTAAGTATATATACAGAAAATAGGTTAGGTTAGGTTAGGTTAGGTTAGGTTAGGTTTATGAAGAATATTTACCAAGTTTATGTATAGAATATCTAACATACATACGTAGAATATTTAATAGATTATGTATTGAATATTCATCAGGTACATAGAGAACATTAACTATTAATATCATTTACTAGTATACATCAGATATTTACCATGTATATATAAAATGTATACCGTGAATCTTATGTACCAAGTAAGCATATGTAGAATATTTACCAGGTATGTACTGAGTACCCAGGATGTGTAGGGGGAGAAGGGGGGGGGGTAAAGTTAGGGGAGGGAGAGGGAAGGGAGGGAGAGGGAAGGGAGGGGAAGGAGGAGGAAGAGTAGAAGGGGAAGGTCTTAGACACGAGTTTATTTACTTACCGATATTTGTAAGAACCTCGTTCCTCACTCACTCCCCACCCCCACACCTTCCTACCCTCCCCCACCCCCCCCACAGGTACTTAGACAAGGCCCCCATCAGCCACTTGCACTGAGGTCACTGAACGATAGAACTGGCTTAGCTATTTTGGCTCCGTGATAAAAAAAAGTAATATTGTATGTAAATGAACCAGCGGCCGTAAGGTAAACACGTCACTTGATAATTCTTGCCAAAGGATAACAAATAAACATAAAAATTAGACAAAACAAAAATGAAGTGAATTTGATCATATACTCAAGAGGCATTTATACTATAACCACCACCACCTGCTGGACTACACCTGACTAAACCACCTGCTCCTGACTTCCACCACCTGCACCTAACCTACACCGCCTGCACCTAACCTACGCCACCTGCACCTAACCTAAACCACCTGCACCTAACCTACACCACCTGCACCTAACCTATACCACCTGCACCTAACCTATACCACCTGCACCTAACCTAAACCACCTGCACCTAACCTACACCACCTGCACCTAACCTATACCACCTGCACCTAACCTTAACCACCTGCACCTAACCTATACCACCTGCACCTAACCTATACCACCTGCACCTAACCTACACCACCTGCACCTAAGCTACACCTTGTTATACACACCTGACTTACACCTCGTTACACCACCTACTTGCACCACCTGTCCTACAACACCTACACCTGACTATACCCAGACAAATGGATAATTAAACACACCTGGAAAATGATATGAGTCCAGTGGCAGGTTAATTAGGAAGCTCAGGTGGAGGTGTGCTGAGGAGGAGGAGGAGGAGGAGGTCAAGGAATACGTTAGTTAGGTCAAGGAGGAGGTCAAGGAACACACTTTAATTAGGTCAAGGAGGAGGTCAAGATAACCCCCCCCCCCCCCAAAAAAAAAAAAATAAGAATTAAAGGTAAAGAAAAACAACCATAATAAATAAATAAAAATAATAAAGCAAAATTAAATAAGATAAAAGACAAGAACAAAATAGAAGATAAAAAATAGAACAAATACAGACATGAGATAATATGTAAATTAGACCATAACAGCACCCATAAGACCTTACCAACCAAAACACCAGTTGACACCTGCCACCACAGCCCTACTCGGTGTCATAGGTAGAAGTGACACGATTCCTCTCCAGTCGTAAAAATTGAGGAGACTTGTGAGAGAGAGAGAGACTATCTGAACGAGACAGGTGACAGGCAAGAGACAGCTAATATGCACTAAACGAGTACAGGTGATAGACAGGTGACACAGGTAAGGTAAGTGGCAGACATCTAGCTTATGGCAGTGGCGCCTCCTTCATCTCTCCCCCCTCACCCCACCCACCCCGTCCTTCTGGCACTTACACCTGGTGATTTACCCCCACCCACCCACTCCCACCCCTATATAAGGTACCACACAATCTCCCATACGCGTCATATTACCTCCATTCCCTACCCAACCTTCCTCACCCCTCCCTCTTCCTCACCCCCTCCCTCTTCCTCACCCCTCCCTCTTCCTCACCCCCTCCCTCTTCCCTCCCTCTTCCTCACCCCCTCCCTCTTCCTCACCCCCTCCCTCCTCCTCACCCCTATTTAGAACATGTCATACACCTCTTTGTTATGTAAACATTGGATGCATGTGATTGATTTAATGCAAATTATCTATAACTCTGATCAAATGTCAACACCTTCCTATCTTCCTACTTTCTTCCTTATACCTCTTCCTTACGTGGTGGTATTTCCTCTCTTATTCCTGCATCCCTTCATCCTGATTGGTTTATCTTATGCAGCCCTTCATCCACCTACCCTCCCCTGGGCAAGATACACCCCTCCACTGACCCTCCCCTGGGCTGGACTTGATGCACCCCTCCTTGTGTTATCAGCAGGTAGGGAAGGGGGGGGGGGGGGAAGCAGACGCAGCAGGTGGCCCGGCCCTCTGCTGAGATACATGAGGAACACCACACACGATAACCTCCCTCCTGAAATAGACCTGACCAATGATTCTTTTACCTGAGGATAATGACTTAAAATAACCCCGTCAGGTATTTTTATACACGGGGTGGATCTGATCCTACTTTACACGGGTTGGATCTGATCTTACTTTACACGGGGTGGATCTGATCCTACTTTACACGGGGTGGATCTGATCCTACTTTACACGGGGTGGATCTGATCTTACTTTACACGGGGTGGATCTGATCTTACTTTACACGGGGTGGATCTGATCCTACTTTACACGGGTTGGATCTGATCCTACTTTAGACGGGTTGGATCTGATCCTTTTATTTGCATGGGGTGGATTTGAACCTATTTCGCGATGCCTTACTTTTGAAATTATTTATCTCATAGGGAAATTGGGACACAAATTGAAGTGAGGCGATCCCGAGATATATGAGAGAGAGAGAGAGATTTTCATACAGCCAAAATTCTCTCTCTCTCTCTCTCTCTCTCCCTCTCTCTCTCTCAGTGTAAAAGGTCTATCACAAGTACAGTGTATCTCTACGGTCACCTCAACCCACAGTACACTTATCTATTAGTAAATTGACGAAAATTGGTATATCTTTACTATACACTTAACACCATTATCACCATACACTTAACACCATCATCACCATACACTTAACAATATCACCACCACTACCCCAGAATTAACACCACCACACATTTAACACCATCACCATCACAGACTTAACACGAATTACCACCACCCACTTAACATCACTATCACCACACACCATCACAGATTTAACACCATCACCACCACACACCATCACCACCACACACCATCACCACACCATCACACACCATCACCACCACACACCATCACCACCACACACCATCATCACCACACCATCACCACCACACACCATCACCACAACACACCATCATCACCACACACCATCACCACCACACACCATCACCACCACACACCATCACCACAACACACCATCACCACAACACACCATCATCACCACACACCATCACCACCACACACCATCACCACCACACACCATCACCACCACACACCATCACCACCACACACCATCACCACCACACACCATCACCACACACCATCACCACCACCACACCATCACCACACCATCACCACCACACACCATCACCACCACACACGATCACCACCACACACCATCATCACCACACACCATAACCACAACACACCATCATCACCACATACAACCACACATATTGCTACTAACCTTAAAAAGAGGACTAAAAAGACCACTATAGCAGTATAGCAGGAAACTGATCATTTAATCGAATACTTAGGAAACACAAATTAAAAAACACAAGAATATGGAAACAACTTTATGATTGTATCTCTGTCATATGGTTCCGGCAATTCAAATCCCATGATGTAATTTTAAACATTTCACAAACCAGAAAGAAAAAAAAAAGTCAATCTTCCTAAACATAAAACAAAACACTAATTTAACATGCATAAAAAAACACAGACTTAATTATTCCCCCTTGGTTTATTTTACGTTTTATAGATTCTTAAGTATAATATTTTATTAGTTTTATTCTGTTTTATTCTAACAAACAACAAACTACAGTGTGTTAATGTTCTGTTTGTTTTCTCAGTTAGTCTAAGTACCATATGTGTACAGTGAGTAATTGTACTCCTATATACTGGTTATGTACACGTATTGTTAATAGAAATATGTAGGAAATGCCCCCCCCCCCCCCTAAATTAGTCCCCCAGGCCACAGGTACAGCTAATAGGTCCCAGGTACAGCTAATAGGCCCCAGGTACAGGTAGGAGGCCCCAGGTACAGGTAGGAGGCCCCAGGTACAGGTAGTAGGCCCCAGGTACAGGTAGGAGGCCCCAGGTACAGGTAGTAGGCCCCAGGTACAGGTAGGAGGCCCCAGGTACAGGTAGTAAGCCCCAGGTACAGGTAGGAGGCCCCAGGTACAGGTAGTAGGCCCCAGGTACAGGTAGGAGGCCCCAGGTATAGCTAGTAAGCCCCAGGTAAAGGTAGTCGGCCCCAGGTAAATGTAGTAGGCCCCAGGTACAGGTAGTAGGCCCCGGGTACAGGTAATAGACCTCAGCAGTCTTCCATAGAACCAATCATACCAATCCCTCCCTACCCACCTCCCACAGTACCAATGGAGACCAATCCCTCCCTACCCACCTCCCACAGTACCAATCGAGACCAATCCCTCCCTACCCACCTCCCACAATACCAATGGAGACCAATCCCTCCCTACCCACCTCCCACAGTACCAATGGAGACCAATCCCTCCCTACCCACCTCCCACAGTACCAATCGAGACCAATCCCTCCCTACCCACCTCCCACAATACCAATGGAGACCAATCCCTCCCTACCCACCTCCCACAGTACCAATCGAGACCAATCCCTCTCTCCCTATCCCCTGACTCCCTCTATAGCCACAATCCCCCACCCCCCCATCTACTCCCTACAACTAGTGACAAACGGTCCAAAGAGAAACGTCACGTGTAATTGGCTGGGTGATACAAGGGTCCTGGACAAACAGAGACCTTCGCCCTGGTCAACAAAACACACACACACACTGTAGGCACGGGTAGACGGCATAGTGACAGATCATGAATTTAGGAGTAGTTGAAGGGGGGTGTTGAAGGGGGGTGGGGAAGGGTGGCGGGGAAGGGGGTTGGAGGGAGGAAAAGGGGGAGGGAGGAAAAGGGGGAAAGAGGAAAAGGGAGAAAGAGGAAAAGGGGGAGGGGGGAGGGAGGAGGAAGGGGAAAGGAGGAAGGAAAGAGGAGGGGAGGGGGCTTTGTATCTACTGGTGCTGGGGACAGGGGGTGGAGGGGAGGGGGGATAAAGGTTATTATTCCCCTAAATCTACCCCATATTCCCCTAAATCTAACCCATATTCCCCTAAATCTAACCCATATTCCCCTAAATCTAACCCATATTCCCCTAAATCTACCCCATATTCCCCTAAATCTACCCCATATTCCCCTAAATCTACCCCATATTCCCCTAAATCTACCCCCTATTCCCCTAAATCTACCCCTTATTCCTCTAAATCTACCCCCTATTCCCCTAAATCTACCCACGCTGGTTCACCTGAATTTGTGTTTTCAATATTTCTGATTAATTGTCTAATGGGGAAAATTGGAAGGCATCAATTAGGGTGACGCTGTGGCTAATGAGAGAACAATTTTTAATTATTGATTGTCTCAGTTAATGACCTGACAATTTGTTCTAATTCTGCTCAGGTTATAATTACCTTTGATAATTTCTAACAATGGCCAGTAAAAGTAATTGGCGTTAGAAAAGTAATACAATTTTTGAGATGTTATTTGGACCAATACAGTTAATAAATTGTGGAGAACAGATCATTAATCATTCGGTGGGGAACCAAAAAAAAAAGTTTAACTTCATCTTAATGCATGAAAAAAAAAACTATTCTACTTTTACAGTTTTAAAGAATTCATTAAAGTACAGTTGGAAAGAGAGAGACAGATGGACAGTGGCAACTTGGCTACCCTGGACCCGTAAAAATAAATGATCTGAACATATTAGAATGACAGTCTCAGAGTCCAACCATAAACAGAAGCAGTTATCAGTTATAATCACGCTGAGATGGGTGGAGGCCTGTCAGGAGGTTTATCATCACCACTTTCACCAGTGTAATAAGAGTTCATCACCATGTATATACTGAACCACCACGGGGACATAACACATACCTGTCTAACACCTACATTTATTTATATTATTTCACCTTTTTTTTTTTTTCAATTTACTCTTACTGTTGTCCTGCTGTTCTCATAGAAGGCTTTTACTGTATATAATATTCTTCCTCTCACTCAATACACGATGCTTTTCTGTTCACTCTTTCATAAGCCTTTTCCAAATCTACTATAAATCATTAAAACTATCAGTAAGTAATAAAAAGAAACAAAAAACTTATTAAAACCAAGAAAAATGGCATAAAATAAAACAAAAAATGTTTGGTTTAAATCAGTCATCCCGGTTTTTATTTTTTTATTTATTGTGTTCGATTCTTTTCACATTATTTCGACTTTTTTATGTTTTAAAAATAATTATACAGCGTTAAGAAAAAAACATCTAATATGTTTCGTAATATATGTTTTTGCGGAACTATTTATTTTTCCCGGTAAATAATTAATTTTAAAATCAGATGTTTCCAGAAGCTAAAATATATCATATCAGTAAGTCTCCCTCTATCAGTAAAGTTTCCATCAGCCACAATGACTCCCGCACTTTGCTTCATTCCTCGAAATTGTCAGTCGCAAGTGAAATTCTCATATTTGTAAGTGTCTCTCGATGTGTGTGTGTGTGTGTGTGTGTGTGTGTAGATGGATTCACTGTAATCTCTAATTTCTTTCACTTTTCTTTCCTTTCCTGTCTTCCCCTTTTACTCTGCAGCATCCCTATTCCTCACTGTAGTCCTTCCCTTCCTTTACACACATCTTCTTCTCTTATCAGTTCCTTGTCTCTCACCTTTATCACTCACTTCCTCTCATCATTTTCAATAATTTTTATTTTCAATTCTGTCAGCGGCTGTCTCTATCTCTCTGGCCCACTGACTGACTGACTGACTGAGTAAACGACCGAATGATTGACTGAGAGAAACAGGTTTGGTTAGGTTATGTTTGGTTAGGTCAGGTCAGGTTAGGTTAGGCTAGGTTAGGTTAGGAAGCAATACCACCGTTTCAACATAATTATATACCATAGAAACTCTAGCCTAAACATACTACCTAATCACCATTGAGAAAGAAAGAAAGAAAGAAAAAAGAAGAAAGAAAGACGTCAACGTGTTCACTCAACATATACCGTCAAATACTGAATCCCCGAACGTCACAAAATATCCCTATTAATACAACACTACCTTTGTCTTACCTTCCTTTCCCTTGACATACCGTAAGAAAGGTGTAAGTCATTAATCTTTACATCTCACAGGTACACCAGGTAAAGAAAAAAAAATAATAATTAGTACTAGGAATATGTATACTGTACTATATATGTATACAATTCATACTACCTTATTATGTAGGGTAAAAAAAAATAATGACAAGTATCCTCGTTTTTATAGTTCTCTTGGGTACTGAGATTAAAAATTACGGTCCACCTGATAAAATATTCAAAAGAGAAAACAAAGGAGAGGAGGAGGGAGGGGGTAGGGGCAGGGGGTGAGCGTGGGAGGGGGTTGGGAGGGGTAGGGAGGGAGGGGGTTGGGAGGGGTAGGGATGAAGAGGGGAGGGGGAGGGGGAGTGGGGGGAGTGGGGGGAGTGAGGGAAGGGTGAGTTTCTATGCCTACGTTTTCTGGTGTCCTTCCTACAGCTATCTCCCTCATATACAAGATTCGTCGCCAACAATCCTCCTCTCCAACAACCTTCCCCTCGACACACACTCAATTCTATGCTGTAAAACAAAGGCAAAATATGCTCTCATAATTAATTGCTATGATATAATGGACACCACAGACACACACACACACACACATCACTCCCTCAAATCACTCTCTCTCTCTCTCTCTCTCTCTCTCTCTCTCTCTCTCTCTCTCTCTCCTCTAAAGTCTTCCTTCCTCTCTCCGTCACCAATTTTGCCCTCCTCATCTCCAATTTCCATCTCCTTCTCTAGTCCTCAACTTTTACTCTTCCTTTCCCAGACGGTCAGTCGGTCGGTCGGTCGGGCATTAGGTCAGTCGGTCGGTCGGGCAGGTATGGAAACACATACAATTGAAGGCATCATAAACAAAGAAAAAGTAGAGCATCCTAGAGAAAGAAAACGAGAAGACTAATAACAGAAAACATATAGCAGCTTCGACTTACCGGGGGTGGGGGAAGGGGTGGGGGGGAGGAGAAGGGGTGGGAGAAGGGGTGGGGGAAGGGGAAGGGGGGGGATTTTCTTTTTTCCCAGAACCGTCAACGGAGGCGCAGAAGGTACACAACCCCCCCCCCCCCCCCCTCTCCCCTAACAAAAAACACCAACTTCCATCAAGGTTCTCAGAAAAAGTCATTATCTCAACGACCTGCTCCAGCTCTCTCTCTTGGTGGGGGGATGCACAACACTATCAGGTAATATCTCTCTCTCTCTCTCTCTCTCTCTCTCTCTCTCTCTCTCTCTCTCTCTCTCTCTCTCTTGGTGGGGGGATGCACAACACTATCAGGTAATCTCTCTCTCTCTCTCTCTCTCTCTCTCTCTCTCTCTCTCTCTACATACATATGGTGTGTGTGTGTGTGTGTGTGTGTGTGTGTGTGGGTGTGTGTGTGTGTGTGTGTGCGTGTGTGTGTGTGTGTGTAATTAAGGTAAGAGGAAAAGTGCGTAGGTGGAGGAGAATAAGCAAGGAGGAGGAGGAGGAAGAAAAGAAGATGTAGAAGGAGTAGTAGGAGGAGGAGGAGGAGAAGTAGGCAAGGAGAAGAAGGAGGAGGAATAGGGAAAGATGAAGAAGTCTCCAATATATTCCAAGTTTTTATTAAATTCCAGTTAACTTTACATTCCAGTTATATTTGTTACTTATATTCAATCATAAATTAATCATAACTGACACAATATATTAACACAATTTATTCATATATGTATCTTGGTATTAAAATTCAGCGGATGATAATAACAATAATAACAATAATAATAATAATAATAATAATAATAATAATAATAATAATAATAATAACGGATAATGGTGTAGTAATTTTTCTAACGAAGATAAATTACAATAGCCAATAACCTTAGCGACTAATAATGATGTTTTGCGACTATAAAGTTCAACAGGTATAATAATTCACCTTTAATTAATAAACACCTGGAGAGCTTACAACACCTCACCCTACCTGTACAAATCTACCATAAAATACACACACACACACACACACACACACACACACACACACACACACACACACACACACACAGCCAAGATAAACACAAAAAACACCAAGCCAACTCGAAATTTCTTCTCATATTATGCAAATTTCACAGTGACGACTTCTCCAGACTTCTACAAGGAAGAAGAACTGGAATAAATATGAAGACCTCAGGCAGGTCTCCCTAAGCCGGCTCCCGAAGATGGTTCCTGTGTGTGTGTGTGTGTGTGTGTGGAGGGGGTTATGATGTGTGTGTGTGTGTGTGTGTGTGTGTGTGCAAATTAAAGTGTATGAGATTACACCAGACACTAAATTTTGGGCTATCATTATCGTCATTGAATTCCGCGTGGAACACACAACACTTTTATCACTTGTTCTTATTATCTGTCATCCACATTCACTCTCACTCCTCTCCTATTCCTCTCTCTCTCTCTCCCCTTTTCTTCCTATTCCTTAACCCTTCCCATAATCACCTCCCTTTCACTCTCCTTCAACCATCTGCCACCTCTTCCCTCCCTCATCTACTCTCACGTTTCAATAATTCTAGGGACCAATACATTCCGCTTCTCTCTATTCGTCTCCGTCCCTCCAAAAAAAAAAACTAAACAAAACCACTTCCATTGTCCTCAGTATTTACTCTTGTCAAAAACACTAGATTTCACCAGCAAAAAAATTCTGCCGTCAAGGATGATAACTAATAAAACTAGATTCATTTTCGTTAGTCATATACTTTGCTATTTCTTTTCTGTCTCCTTTATTTACATATTCTGTGGGTAAATTTGTAATCCACCCATCGCTTTGTAATGAGTAATTCTAAGTCTCCCCTTAATATCGTTTTCTTTTTGCTCTTCCTTCAGTGATTCAACCATATTAATCCAGCCCTTTTAACATTATTCAACCATCTGGGGTCTAACCTTTTCGTTTTTGCTAATTCCTTTTTTTTTTTATTCTTTACTACATTTTTATCCTTCTATCCATTATTGTCTTTATCCGTTCTCCTGGCTTTATCTACCTGTTGATCCATTTATCGATCTATCTACTATTCCTCTTCATCACCTGGTGTCCTTACTCTTATTCTCACTTCATTTATCTTCTCTTATCGTCCACTTGTTACCATTATCTCCTCTCTCCCTCCCCCTTACATCTCTTCCTTCCTCTCTCCTCTCTTTTCTACTTCGTTCTTAGTTATTTTTTTATCTCTCTTCCACATTCACTTTCACTCTTCCCTTATTTCTCGCTCTCCCTTTCCCTGTTTCTTTCCATTCCTTAACCCTTCCCATATCCAGCTACCCTCCCTTTCCCTCACACACACACACACACACACACACACACACACCTACCCTCATTCACCCCCCCCCTCCCCTCCCCTCTCCTCCACCACTCCCGGCATCCCAATTGCATCACGTTACTCTGAGTGGTCGTGTTGTAGCGTGACGCAGGTGGTGACGTCATAAGCGCTTCTCACTGACGTCACCGTGAGAACAATAAACACAGCTCATCAAGACGCCTCAGATGACCCTTGACATGTAAACAATTAAATGACCTCTCTACTTCCTGTTCAGATAAGGTAAAAGTCTGTGGGCTTTGTGTTAAGGTGAAATAAGGTTTTTAATGGCGGTGTAACTTGTTCTTAACTATGATATATAGTTCTTAATCCTCAAAGGCCCCTGTGAGTATTGACCTTTGAGAGACGACTAAGAGAGCACTGGGTAGGTTAAGATGCCTCATACTATCAGAGTGCGCCTCAAGTTGTCAGTTCCTTCAGTAGAATATGTTATTGAAACTTCTGCCACTGAATAGGTAGATATTAACCCCTTCATTACAGGTACGCTATTTTATTGAGCACCAAGGGGACCCCATATGAGGAGTGAATAACTTTATACAATATTATACATTATCAATATAGGTGAACACATTTGCATATATATATTACCTACCAATTAACCAGTAGTGCCACTGTTTGATATTTGTTGCTCGATCTTGATAAGTATACCACAACCTTGAATGCTGGGAATAAATCTTTGAAAACCTAAGTAATTTGGTACATCTAGGCCTATGATTACCCAATTTCTCACCTCAAAACAATGTGAACTTTTTTTTATTTTTGAAAGAATTATATTGGTTAGATTTAAAATAATTGTAATTGGATATAATTTTGTCATAACTTAAAATAATAACTTAGCCTGTGTTCACTTAACGCATGTATTAGAGGCTCCACCTGTATGGCATAAGGGATTAAATCACATCTTGTTTCACGACATTTTTTAAAACAGAATTCCCAGGACTTTCGACCATCTCACCAGACGACCACTAGACATAAGTTAGTGTATCTTTCATTCGATAAATATAATACATAATGTTTAATAATTTTGATGACTATTATTGGGGAAATGAAGGTGAGTTTTTATAAAATTTACTCACCCAAAAAATAAATTAGAACTGGCACTGGCTTTTGTTTCCAATAATCAAGTAAAACAAAGCCATTGAAACAAGAGGTCTATTGTTTACATTAACCATTGTTCATGATATACACCCTCACGGTACACAAGGTTACGACACACTCACAACTCATAGGTCTTTAAATACCACGAGAAGGTGAACCGTCAATGTTGTCTGTGAAAGTCTCAAGACCATACTGAAAAAATCGTATAGGTCAACGACACCTGTGTGTATGTGTGTGTGTGTGTGTGTGTGTGTGTGTGTGTGTGTGTGTAACCTTTATAAATGTCAACATAAATAAAGGTTAATGACTAAACACCTGGTTATCGTTGGAGCTAAATACGGGTTAGGGACGTGATGTAATAAAAATGATATTCTTAAACTTTCATTTAATCCAAGACAAAAGAAAAATGGCGTTTGGATATACTAAAGAGATGACTACTGAAGGGAAATAAATTAACTAAGTCACAAGTGGAAAATGAGTTTGGTTAGGTTGTTAGGTTATGGAAACGATCATCATTTTACAGAACAATTTACGTACGGGTAAATATGCTGTTGATATCTACTATAAAGACCATGGGAAGAGGAGCATCCAGGTGAAGCCAGGTGAGGACAGGTGAGGACAGTTAAAGCCAAATGAAGTCAGGCGAAGTCAGGCACTAATGAGACGAATCGTTGTTCCTTCAACACAAAAACAATATTCCTATGACTTCACCACATCACACACGTCAATGGTCCAGCATATTGTGTGGTAGAGGTTAATATGTATGTAAATTACAGTACAATGTATACGATTCAATGTCACTTTTATGAGCATTTGTCGCTTCGGTTTTAATATGACTTTAAAATAGGTTTAATAGGCCATTCAAGATCCATCTGCAATTCCGACAAAATACTAGAGCGTAATAATAATAATAATAATAATAATAATGATAATAGCAACAATAACAAATAATAATAATAATAACGGTAAAAAAAATATTAATAAGTAAAAAATAATAATAATAATAACAGCAACTAGCACAACAAAAACAATAACAATAGTATATAATAACGGTAACAATAATAAAAACAAAAGCAACATAGTCACCTTTATCAACACCTGGCCGTAAGACTGTCAACATGAACACCATTCTTACCCTTTCTGGCCGATGATGTGGATAGGGGCGCTCTGAGTGCGCAGGTAAGCCAGTTGAGCTCTCCTCTTGGCCACCATCCTCCGAGACATGTCGAGCTAGTCAGTTGGTCCTCTTCTGGTCCACTACCCTCTCCTCTTGAGCTAGTGGCCGGCAGTAAAGCTAGCAAAGGTTCTAGTGGCCGGTATTAGCTAGCAAAGGTTCTAGTGGCCGGTATTAGCAAGCAAAGGTTCTAGTGGCCGGTACTAGCTAGCAAAGAGTTTAGTCGTCGGCAGTAGCTTGTAAAGACTCTCCTCTAAGCGAGTGACCAGCAGTAGTTAGCAAAGACTCTCCTCTTGAGCTAGTGGCCGTCAGTAGTTAGCAAAGACTCTCCTCTTGAGCTAGTGGCCGGCAGTAGCTAGCAAAGACTCTCCTCTTGAGCTAGTGGCCGGCAGTAGCTAGCAAAGACTCTCCTCTTGAGCTAGTGACCGGTAGTAGCTAGCAAAGACTCTAGCGTACAACAGTAGCTAGCAAAGACTCTCCTCTTGAGCTAGTGGCCGGCAGTAGCTAGCAAAAAGTCCTTAAAACTCCGTACATAAAACACCTTGACAATACTATAGCCTCGAGATAATGGGTGAGCCAGGTAGGTCGGTCATCTGGCAGAGGAGCGAATACTTAACAGGTAAGCCGAGTTAACGCAAATCAGCCGACACTTGGCAACCAGTGACAGGCAGAGTAAATCAAGTTAGCATACACTCGGCCGCTAATGACAAAGGCTCTTTATGGTGAATGAGGCTCTTGAGGCGGTATAGCATGACTCAAAAGGAACTGAACTAATCTAAGAAGTTCACCTGTGGAGGTACTGTGAAGCCATAGTAGATTCATTCAAGAGAGACCGCCAGCTTAAGGGAGCAGTGCAAGTGGTGAGGGGTTGAGGAGGTGTTGGTGGGGAGGGAGGGAGTGAAGGGGTGGGAGGGAGTGAAGGAAGGAGCAAGGGATGGGATAGGAGTGAGGAGGGGAGAAGGAAGGAAGGAAGGTACGGGAAAGGGAGTGGGGACGGAGGAAGGGACAGGATAGGAAGTAAGTGGAGAGGAAGGAAAGAGGAGGAAGTTCTCAGGAGAGGTGAAAGGTGGTTGAGATGATTGGGTGAGTTTATGCAGATTGCCTCCTCCTCCTCCTCCTCCTCCTTCAGGCGACGGTAGAAGTGCCTCGGCGCCTGAGGACGACTGGCGGTAGTAACTAAGGGAGGGATAAAGGCAAGGATGGCGGTACTACACTAAGGGGCGTAAAGGGTGTGTCATAACATCACAAAGGGAAAGGTAAACACGGCTGTCAAAAAGGATTCAAAAAGATTTAATTTAATGGCCTGAGGAGAATTACACCCCAGCTCAGGTGAGTACTGAGGAAAAGGAACTCCAGGTGGCACTAGGAAACTCAAACGTGACGTCAAAAGGAGTCACAAAAGGTCATAAAGGGCCACAAAGGGTCAGGAATAGCTGCAAAGGGTCATAAAGGGCCACAAAGGGTCAAGAATGGCCACAAAGTGTTAGGAATGGCTGCAGAGGGTCATAAAGGATCATTAAGGGCCACAAAGGGCTGAGATTGATGTGATGTAGCTGCAGAGAGGGTGATGTGACTCAGGGGAGAGGGTGATGTGGCTGAGGGGAGAGGGTGATGTGGCCAGCACTCGTCACCAGCCACACTGCAGGTACTCTCAGGTGGCGATGAGTTTTAATAAACGTTTTGGTGACCTGACTAACTCCTTCTTCTCCTCTTTCTCTCTCTCTTCTACATCTCCTACACCTCTTCTTCTCCTCCTACTCTCAATACTCTACTGGCTTTCTCTTCTCCTTATCTCAGTTTCTCTTCTCTATTTTTCTCCTCCTGTGTCTCTCTTTCTGTTCTCTATTAATCTCCTCTCTATTTCTCTCCTCTTTCTCTCTCTCTCTCTCTTCTCTATTTGTTTCCTCGTCTCTCTCTTTATCTCCCTGTCGTCTCAATCCAATAACTACCCTATTCTCTTCATTCTTCGTGTATCTGATATATTTCTCTTTATCTCTCAAAGTCTAAAACGCTCTTATTTCTCTTATCTCCCTTTCTCTCTCTCTCTCTCTCTCTGCTTGTTTTATCTCTTTAATTCTTCCCAGTCTTTATCTCTCCCTCTTTACTTCTCCTCTTTATCTCTTCACTTCAACCCGAGTCTCGAGGCTTCGTTTCTTACCGCTACTGATGCTTCGTGAACCATCAGCACCATGAAATAGTCTATCTTAATATCTCACAGTCTTATTATCTCAAAACTTTTTTGTATATATCTCACATAACTAATGTCTCTTAAATCTTTAAAATATTTCAACACTTTAATTATCTCTCATTTTTTTATTTTCTCACTATTTATGTCTTATACTTGTAATGTCTCTCACTTTTAATGTCTCTCACTTTAATGTCTCTCACTTTAATGTCTCTCACACTTTTAACATTTCACAAGGCAGGTGGTCACACTTCCAACACTTTTGGTATCTCACAGTAAGGCACTTGATTTTGTTTTTTCTTCCAACGCACTTACACTTAAAACTGATTTTCTACACTTCACTAGAGTCACTTAAATCCTCCCACTATATCCACTCGAAACACTTATATACCTCCACTACACTTCACTTGAGACACTTAAATTCCTTCACTATACCCACTTGAGGCACTTATATCCCTTCACTATATCCACTTAAGAGAGGCACTCAACCCTCTAAGTGTCAAGGTGCCACATGGGATCGTCGACCCTCCACTGTTTACATACATTTAACAGTGCCAAAATATTCACACTGAAAATAATAAACTTTTTAAGTCATCGTACTCAAAGGGTTTCTAGGCGTACTCGAAGGTTTAAAATAGTCGTAATCAAAGGGTTAAATCATCGTACTCAAAGGGGAAAGTCATCATACTCAAGGTAAACTCATCGTACTCAAGGTGATAAATCATCGTACTCAAGGTATTAACTCATCGTACTCAAGGTATTAACTCATCGTACTCAAGGTAAACTCATCGTACTCAAGGTAAACTCATCGTACTCAAGGTATTAACTCATCGTACTCAAGGTGATAAATCATCGTACTCAAGGTATTAACTCATCGTACTCAAGGTATTAACTCATCGTACTCAAGGGATTAACTCATCGTACTCAAGGTATTAACTCATCGTACTCAAGGTATTAACTCATCGTACTCAAGGTATTAACTCATCGTACTCAAGGTATTAACTCATTGTACTCAGGATACTAACTCATTGTACTCAAATAATTAACAAACAGACAAACAACAACAAATTAACTAACGAAAGAAGAAATAAAGAAGTAATTAGCAATAACATCGAAATAAGAGAAGAGAAGAAGAGGAGAAATCAACAATAAAGATGTAGGACAATAAGGAGATGATAAATGAAGGAGTTAATAGAAAAAATTGAATAAATAAAACGCTTGAGAAATAAACTGAAGAAGGAATAATACAAAGACAGGAAGAAGAAATAAATGATAAACAAGGAGATAAGAGAAATACAACGAGAATAAACAGAAAATAAACAAAGTTGATAAAGATAGGAACAAACCCCCCAACCCAAAAAAAAATTAAAAATAAACAAATTAAACGAAGCAAAGTATGAACTAAACAACGAAGAAAAGACATAAACTATGATAAAGAAGGAAATAAGCAGAAACAAAGCTTAAACTGTCTTCAATCTTCCGTGTCAAACATTATGCCAAAGTATGAACGTAAGTGGAACATTAGGACGAGAGATAACGGCAACTAAATTTACACGCTCGTAAACAAGGTGGGGGGGGGGGGGAGAGGTCATGAGGAAGAGCCTGGTATAATAATAATAATAATAATAATAATAAATAACAACAACAACAAATAAGACAACAACAATAATAATAATAATAATAATAATAATAATAATAATAATAATAATAATAATAATAATAATGTCACCTGTTCACACTTACTAATAACAGAGTGCACAAAGGCGTAAGACCAAACTGGCTACACACAACACACACAATAGTGAAGAGAGAGAGAGAGAGAGAGAGAGAGAGAGAGAGAGAGAGAGAGAGAGCGAGAGAGAAATTTACATACCAGTGTGATATTGGTGCATTGTCAGCTGCGTCCCAGGGCTAATATCCTCCCTCCATCACCACCCCCACCCCATCACCACCCCACCCCATCACCACCCCCACCCCATCACCACCCCCACCCCATCACCATCCCCACCCCATCACCACCCCACCCCACCCCATCACCTCCCCCACTCCATCACCACCCCACCCCATCACCTCCCCACTCTACACTCCCATCAATCCATCACCTACCCATTTTTAACACACCCCATACTGCCTCTTGCTTGGTCCACCCATCACCTCATTTTTCCTAACGTTCACCCATCACCAAACCCCATCACCCTTCCACACTTAACCTAAATCCCCATCAACAACCTCTACCCATTCCCCCATTTCTCTTACCCACCTCACCTTACCGTAACTCCCCCCCAGCTGCCATCACCCACGCTCTAATTACGCATAGTGCTTCAGGGAGCCACACAACTACGGCACACAACTACAGTAAACGCTGGATGGAACTCGAGGTAGACCTTGAGATCTACGTAATGAAACTGTAAAAACTCCAATTCAACTTCGTACAAACTGACTGACAGACGGAAAGAAAAGGATATCTATATATACTCCCCTACCTCTCCCCTTTACCTGTATATTGTAAGGCGGGGTATAATCAGTGCAGGTGGGTTATATGTGATTTAGTATCGAGAATTTTTTTTTCAGTAGGTGGATGAGGATTTAGCTATACAGGTGTAAGGTAAGGTAAGGTAAGGTTTGGTTAGGTAAGGTAAGGTAAGGTTTGGTTAGGTAAGGTAAGGTTTGGTTAGGTTTGGTTAGGTTAGGTAAGGTAAGGTAAGGTTAGGTTAGGTTAGGTTAGGTTAGGTTTGGTTAGGTTTGGTTAGGTAAGGTTTGGTTTGTTTAGGTAAGGTTAGGTTAGGTTAGGTAAGGTTCAGCCCGGTTACGACATCCTTCCCCCCCCCCCCCCCAAAAAAAAAACAACCCACAGCGTTAAACGAGAATATGTTAAACGAGGCCGTATAACAAACTACCTCTATTCCTCCACCATGTCCCCATTACCCGCCTCATCATCCACCCCATTTATTCACCCATCCCTTACACGCCCCACACCTCACTTTGCTAAACGATTCCCCCATCACAAACCAGTTTATTTCATATCTTCAATATTTAACTTGTGAGACTGAGAATTCCATTACCAAAACACATGCAATAAATTACCTCCGACTTGACAAATTACCCAAACTTATTATGCAAATAGTCAAATAAAAATAGACATGGCTTACGTTTTCATTTTTGGGGGAGAATTTGTTTTTATTTAATACGGAAGAAGAAAAATCCCTGACACACACCTCGTTTTCTATAATGTGTTTTCTTGTTGGAAATTTATGGATGTCAACGTGTGAGTTTATGTGGTCATGTGTCACGACTAAATGGTGAGGGGAAGGGGGGTGAGGGGAAGGGGTAAGGGGGAGGAGTAAGGGTAAATGGTGGAGAGATAGGGGTGGGTTGGGAGTGTAAGTTGAGAGAGAGAGAGAGAGAGAGAAGGGAGAGAGAGGTAGATAGTGCGAGTCGAGGAGTGAGAAGGAAAGGGAGAGAATGAAAGGGAGGGATAGATGGATTGTAAGAGAGAGAGAAGAAGGTATGGAAGAGAGGAGAGGAAAGAAGAGAGGATTATGAAAGGAGAAAGAAGGAACACACACACACACACACACACACACACACAAGTTAAGAGAAGGAACCTGAAGCAGCGTCCTTATATATCATATACTTGTTATCATAGTGGCATCCCCAGCTGACAACCCCTCAGCTGACACCACCAGCTAACACCTTTTTTACCACCTTACAACAGCTGGTATCACCCAACCCATACAGTTTACCGATAAAAAATAAATAAAAAATATCAACATATTTAAAAAACACAGACTAACACCGCTACTCCCACTCCACGTGTTCAGGACTAGAAATAATTACCTTGAGCTCTGATAAAAAAAAAACAACTCTGACGGGACAAATTAGCAATATAGTAAATGAAAAAAATTCGTGGTAAATAAACTGATATTAAGACGATATACAAAATTTATAATAATTCCTAATAATATATAATTCTTAGGTCAGGATATTACGAGACGAATTATAATATTATTTTGATCATTCATTTTTAGGGAGGTCGTTCGTTATTGTTGAATACGACCCTTACCTAAAACACGAGGGACTATAACGACTAAAACGGTGCATTAACGGTGCATAAACGGCTTATTAAACTGTACAACCACCGACAAACAGAGAGGTTCCAGCTACAGTATATAGGACAGGTAACACTAATTAGCAGGGAGACTGATACCTGTCAAGTCGTAGAGGTAAAATGTGTACGTGTGTGTGTGTGTGTGTGTGTGTTTACATCGAGGCAGACAGGTATACATACTTAAAAGAGACAGACACACAGTAAGGTACACACAAAACTGATAGATAGACAGGTACACACACACACACACACACACACACACACACACACACACACACACACACACACACACACACACACCATCTAATAAATACCATCTGGGTGGCACACAAGAGGTACCCCCACGAGGCACTGTGCCATAAATAAAACTAATTGGCTCACTCAACACAAATCTCAAAACATACTCTATTAAATCACAAACTTCTTCATAAACTTCAAAAGCTTCATCATTCTAAGGAAACTTGTGGAAATTTGGTAACTGTTCCATGTGGGGAAGAATGTTTTTATTTTTTCCCACACTTGGCACGAATTCGAATGTGTGGAATGTGGTGGTGGTAGTTGTTGTTGTTGTTGTTGTTGTTGTTGTTGTTGTGGTGGTGGTAGTGGTGGTAGTTGTTGTTGTTGTAGTGGTGGTAGTTATTGTTGTGGTAGTGGTGGTAGTTATTGTTGTGGTGGTGGTGGTAGTTGTTATTGTTGTGGTTGTTGTTATTGTGGTAGTTGTTGTTGCTGTTCTGGTTGTGGTGAGTAGTAGTAGTGGTAGTAGTTGTTGTTGTAGATGTAATTATTGGTGTATTTCTGGTGATGATGGTGTCAGTGGCAGTAGTTGTTGTTGTGGTAGTAGTAGTAGTGGTAGTAAATGTTGTTGTTGTTGTTTGTGGCAGTATGGCAGTTGTTTCTAAGATGGTGGTAACGAGGGAATTGGTGGATGGACGAATGCAGGGAGGGAGATGGTGGAGAGGGTAGAGGAAGACGGAGAGGGGTAGGAAGAGGGGAGGGGAGAGGGGCTTCTGTTGATCCACTCCCCCCACCCTCTTTCACCCCCACCTCCTCAACATCACCACCCCACCTCCTCAACATCACCACCCCACCTCCTCAACATCACCACCCCACCTCCTCAACATCACCCCACCCCCTCAATATCACCCCCACCCCCTCAACATCACCCCACCCCCTTACTTCGAACGCTATAAAACAACAATGTCTTGAATCCAGATCTTTGAAGAGCAAGAGCCGCACAGCCTGCCTTAGTATGATGTTCTCAACCAAGTATTTCCGTTCGTTATTTTTTTCCTTGGGGGGAGGAGTATTTGTCTCCTCTGAGCCAAGTCTGGGCTCACAAACTGCCAAAAATTACAAGAATCTTAGGGACCTGATGCACAATGATTCGGTATTTTAGATGGAGAGAGAGAGAGAGAGAGAGAGAGAGAGAGAGAGAGAGTGTGTGTGTGTGTGTGTGTGTGTGTGTCGCTCCTCACCAGTCCACACACACATCTGCCTCGTCTACCACGGTCCACTGTACAATGTTGCCAACGATAACGACAAACCCTGGGTCCACTGTGTTGGTTCATTTATTCCTGTAACTGATAGAGGGTGAACGAACCTAATGCTAAGTGAAAGTAACTGATCCTAAGTGAACGTAACTAATCCTAAGTGAACGAAAATGATCCTAAGTGAACGAAAATGATCCAAAGTGAACGAAAATGATCCTAAGTGAACGTAACTGATACTAGGTGAACGTAAATGGATGACAGGACAGGTGAACGTGTCTTACACCTCTACATACGTTTCCTCCTCCAGCCAAGTGCCATACCAGGAAGCCACACACACAAAGCAAGACAGGGATGGCTGGGATAGTTAGAATGGTCGGGATAGTTGGGATGACTGTGTGTATGTCCGGGTGCATGTGTTGAGTTTCCTCCTAATTGAACTATAAATTTAACCTCACTAGACCTAACCTAACCTAACCAAACCTAACCAACATCTACACTTCATAATACCATTCAAGTGTCCCCCTTAGAAAACTCATTAAAATCAACATCGACTTTCATTTTTCATAAGGCCTCATTCATGTCATGTTACCTACCCATACTTTTGTACAGAGAACAGTCAGAGGTATTTTATAAGTATCACCAAAAGTATTACCTTTATAAGTGTATAAAAAGTAATGATCGTGACAAAACTAACATTACTTTACTGTACCTGTATTGTATGAAAGGAAATGGCTTACTAAGGACGTTTGTATCTCGGCTTATGTGAATGTGTAGTGACCTGTGTTGACCTGAGGAAGAGTTTTACCAAAATGACACTTAACAGCAGCGATGATAGTTAACATATTGTAGTTCATTCAGACATTTATACCTGTAGGAAGTTGATGTAGTGTGACGGTCAATAATTAGTTTAGCTCCGCCACTTTTTTTTCTAGGATGAAATATATACACTGGGATGTGGGAGAAGGAGAGAGGAGGAGGAAGAAGAAGAATGAGAGAGGAGGGAGAAAGAGAAGAGGAGAGAGAGAAGGTGGAGGAGGGGGGAGGGGGAAGAGGTGGTGGAAGAGATGGAGAAGGAAGTAGGAGGAGGAAAAGGAGGATGAAGAGGTGGGAGGAAGAGAAGGTGGAGGAGGAAGATGTGGAAAAATAAGAGGACAAGGATAGGAGGAGGAGGAGGACAGGCGAATATTGACCAATCTTTGTATTTAATCTCCACCTTAAATATTTCCTCGTCAGTTAGTGTTGGCTCATGCTAAGTATCACATCCCACGAGCCATGATGAGGCACCGACTAAATTAACCCACAAGACAGGCAAAAACAAAAAAAACCCACCCACTGCATTAGTAAAACTGTCATTAGTGGACCGTGTCTATCTGGCTCTCAACACTGTGTTCCCTTAAGTACCACAAAAAAATGAGACAATTTACAACTTCAAAATTTAACAAATGACTCAAACACAGATGATTATTATTATTTTTTTTCATTCAATTTTCATAAGTTAACGTCAAGTGTAGAAAATGAATGTTATGGATCGATGTTTGTACTGGAGTTTGAAGGATTATATTGTATAATATTACGAGAGTTACAATTATTCAGTGTAGAGTGGACGGGACGGGGGTAGATAACCTGTCCTATCCCCCTCCCCCTGTAGGTATGTGACCGAAGAACCATTTGAGCGCTCCGTAACTTCCCCCTGGTATAGTGTACTTGGCAACCCTCGCTTAGTATATTCCAGGTGGCCGAAAGATCATCTCATAAACAATTAGTCTCCAATTCACCTGACCATCAATTAATTACATCAACAACAGTAAGGTAACACTAACAATAGTCTTATTTCCTTAACATTATCTATACCAAAACAAACATGAGATTAACTGTTCATGATAATAGCCTTGACGAAACCTCCAAATCTAAGTTCAGTTTTAACACCTTAGAGGAACTGTCATCTAGAACCAGGTGACAGCTAGTGTGGAGGAACAGTGGGTAATATATATCGTAACACAGCCTTAATTATAGGTCACAGGTAAGAGGTAACGATGGTCTATAGCACTGTATCTAGTTTTCTGTAACACTGTATCATAACAATAGTTGAAGAACATCACTAATTGATCTCCACTGAAGAACATTTCGAACAGCTGGAACAAACATGACCTCTCCACAAGCATTCCTCTCTCTCTCTCTCTCTCTCTCTCTCTCCCGGAAGAACTTCGTTTCCGGTAAACAAGATGAGGGTGGGAGAGAGCTTGTGCCTTTGCTCCCTCCCCTACCCCTTTCCCCTCCCCTTACTCCCCCTCTCTCACTTCACCTCCACTTACCACCTCACTCACCCCTCGCCACCCTCCCCCAACCTTTCCTCTCCCACCCCTTTCTCTCCCACCCCTTCCCTCTCCCTTTCCCACACCCGAACATTAACCTCAAAAAGTAAGAGAGACCACGAGTTATAGCTTCACCCTCCCTCCCTTCTCCCCCCTCCCTCCTTCTTCCCCCTCCCTCCCCCCACCCTCCCTCCCCCCACCCTCCCTTCTCCCCCCTCCCTCCTCCTTCCCCCCTCCCTAACCCCCCCCTCCCCCTCTTGTTTTTCTACCTACATAACCGGGTTGAAAGGAAATTCGCTAGAGAGCTAAAAACAAAATAAAAATCTGGTATATACTTGGGTTAAAATCTTTGCTATCAGGAGGGTGAACTTTCAACCACGACCTACGGACCAGAAGGCAGCGTTCAGATACAGGTGAGTTCATTAATACTCTTTCAAGATAAGTACAGTGTCAGTTATGTAATGCAGGTAGAGAGTCAGTTATGTAGTAAAGGTAGAGAGTCAGTTTTGTAATGCAGGTACAGAGTCAGTTATGTAATGCAGATACAGAGTCAGTTATGTAATGCAGATAGTGATTTTTTTAATACAGGTATGAATTCAGGTATAAAGTACAGGTACAAAAATTATACCCAACTAATTACTATAGACTCACGATAAGAATTACAGGCAACTAGACCCAATAAATCACTAAACCGATTAAATACAATAAATCACTTAATGTCTTTTAGCTCTAATACATTAATAAAACACGATTATATATAATAAATTAATCAAGCCGTTTTAATCCAATAAATTAGTATCCGCCAACACTTTATTTACCTGACAAATACAAAGAAAAACCCACCTAACGATAAGGGGGAGGTAAGGGGAGGTAAGGGGGGGAGGTAAGGGGAGGTAAGGGGGGGAGGTAAGGGGGGGGGAGGTAAGGGGGGGGAGGTAAGGGGGAGGTAAGGGGAGGTAAGTGGGGGAGGTAAGGGGGGGAGGTAAGTGGGAGGTAAGGGGAGGTAAGGGGGGAGGTAAGTGGGGGAGGAAGGGGGAGGTAAGGGGAGGAGAAAGAAGGAAGAGGAAAGTAAGGGAGGAAGGAAGGTAAGTGGGAGGTAAGTGGGAGCGGTAAGGGGAGGTATGTGGGGACGGGAGGAGGAGGTAAGTAGGGGTGAAAGGGGGAGGTAAGTAAGTGGGGGGGGAAGGAAGGGGAGGTAAATGAGGGGAGGAAAGGGGAGATAATATAAAGTATTGGGGAGAAGGGGCCGAGTTGTAATAGTACTGGGTGACAGACAAACAATCACATCAAAAACACAACACAATACCTTAACACACACACACACACGATACTATCTGACAGGGAACAAACATTAACCCTCCCCCCCCCCCCCTACAAAAAACACTCAATGACAAATCGTGTGTGTGATCACTACCTTGAGTTAATTAACCTGTTAAGGATGCGTCTCAATCACAGGTGAAGGGAAAAAAACTGAGAGCGGTAGGACCAGTTTTTGTCACCATTAGATGCGACGCACGACACCTGTAAGACGTGTGTGTGTGTGTGTGTGTGTGTGTGTGTCCTTCACCAGGTGTTACCCGAGGGAGGGAATTAATTTCTGTCTCGTCACAAATACTAGATGTTTAGGTTAGGTTAGGTTAGGATAGTAAACGCTGAATATAATGACACAGAGTAAATTATGATCATATATGAACTAATTTTCATTATATTATAGCATTAAAAAGTTAGGTATCTCTTTGGCTAAAACGGCAGCTGTATTTTATGGTTATCTCGTTTTAGACACACACACACACACACACACACACACACACACACACACACACACACGTTCACAAGTAGGAAATATATCGTTAACAAAGAGTGAGCCTTCCTAGGTACTGACTCACGCTCATCCACCTGACTCATCCACATAACTCACCCACTCTCATCAACATAACTTACCCATTTTCATCCACATTACTCATCCACTCATAACCACATAACTCATCCACTCATATCCACATAACTCATTCACTCTCATCTACATAACTCACCCACTCATCCACTCTCATCCACCTAACTTACCCACTCTCATCCACCTAAATTACCCACTCTCATCCATCTAACTCACCCACTCACATCCACACCAGACCGCCATTAAGGATCCTATTAGAAATTAATAAGAGGATTACCGAAACAGAATTTAAAACTGAAGAAGCCTTATTGATTGGGCTGGTCAGGTCATCAAAGGTCCAATAAGAGACTTTGGTGAAATTTCCCAACTTGTGTCGAGAAGCTGGTGGGATTGTCTGGTACATTAGGGTCTTGGGTGTATTCCTTGATAATTTCGTATTCCCTGCACTACCCCTCTTTTCCCCTCCCCTCCTCGCCGCCCCTCCCCGCCCCCCTCTAACCTCTAATCTTCTTTCATCCCTTCAAACTGTAGATGTGTGGCGGGAGAGGGGGAGGGGAGGGGTGGGGAGAGGGGAGGAAGGGAGTGGGGGGGGGGGGGTAGTTAATCCCTTCTATATAAATATGACTGCCAAGCCCAAAGTTGGTTGAGTTAAATCCCATTGATGATTGTGTAATCCCTATACGAGTGACTGTATGCCCTTATATAGGTAACTGTAAATCGCCCCTAAGGTGACTGTATATATTTAAGTGACTGGTGCATTGCCTTAAGTAACAGATTAGGCAATAAATTCCCTACAGATGACTCACTCTTCCAAGACAACAACACACTTTTCACACACACACACACTCTCTCCCGCACCCTATAGTTTACCACACACACACAGAGGAGAGGTAAAGGTACAGTCACCTTCCTGTGTATGTGTGTGTGTGTTGGGGGGGGGGGAGACGGAGAGGGGGAGAAGGGGGGAGAGGGGGGAGGAGGAGGAGGTTACAACTGAGCACAAGCTAGCCTTCACCTCCACTCCAGGTAAATCACTCACGCTTATCAAGGTGTCCTCATTAATCGTTACTTAGCTGACGTGGGAGAGAGTAATGTGTTATTTGAGAGAACGAACACACACACACACACACACACACACACACACACTGTTCTCCTGGCGGTCTCTTCTGATGGTATTATATTAACCTGTTCTTTATCCACTGCCTGATAGAGTGAGACTGCGGTGTGGTGTGGTGTGGTGTGGTGTAGCGTAGCATGGTGCGAGGTGGATTGGACTACATACATACACGAGAGCGCCAATAGCCCAAGACCTGTGAAAGACTTTGGTGTATTCTTCAACCTTCACTACATCACTTGACTCTGTACCTGAATTTATTTACATAGTATACTTCACACACCTAACGAGAACACTGGCACTATTATCTAGAGTGCCACGACAGTGCCTATGAGAGATTGTTATGGCTATTGGTCGACCTTTGGCTACACCACCCTCGCTTGGCACCGTAAAGTCTTGGATATCCAGGAGGTACAATGAGCTATCAAGTCCAATTCAACTTCACCCTCTCTCACGGCACCTCTAGTTAATTTCATCACCATCTTAGGCGCTGTTAGACCAAGTAGAAGTCCTATAAGACCCTGCAGGATGATGAAGGACTCCACCCCCCCCTACCCCCCCTCCTCCCGCAGGGTCGCTCTTGACATATCATCATTAATATTTAATAAAAGGAAATGCAATAAAGCCCCGCTGACATCACCCCTCCTCACCCCCCACTTGACGTCATGTACACGTGAAGTGAGGTCCGTTGTGTGTGTGTGTGTGTGCGTGTGTGCGTGTGTGTGTGTGTGTGTGTGCGTGCGGGCGGGATTCTCCATATTTGCGTGAGTGGGATCGTCGTGTGTGTGCGTGACTCTTCTCTACGTCTCAAGTATCAGAGTGTCAGACAAGACGCCAACCTGACGCCCTACACAGTTAGTTTAATGTCCTTTCAAGAGTTCACCCCACCTACTCCCTCCCACACCTCCCCCCCACCACACCCCCCTTCCACCTGCACACTATCCCTCACCAAGATGTTTTACGCCTGTCATAAACCATGTTAACTGCACTGGTATCCTTTGTCCCTTACCCCCCCCCCCCAACATTATCTTGGGGGGGGGGGGATGTCATTGCATAAATAGCCTATAAAATCTTTATACCTGTGACAAGTTACCAAATATCATCATTAACTCGAATACGCTGAATAGCTTCAAACATAGGTTGGATGCTTATATGAGCAATAGAGGTTGGGTGTAAATGGGACTGCCCAGTATGAGCCAATAGGCCCGCTGCAGTTTCCTCCATTCTTATGTTCTTATGTCTGAGCCCTCATACTTGTCAACCCTGATACCTGTCAAGTGCCTCATACCTGTCAAGTGCCTCATACCTGTCAAGTGCCTCATACCTGTCAACCCTCATACCTGACAAGACGCCGTAAGTAATAACAGGCTATCAGAGAACGATCGTTAAGTAGTCAAGTGGCAGTTAAGTATCCAACGACCCTTTAAGAATTGTTACGATGGATCACCAATTGGTTAACTTACGGTATAAAGAAGAAATAAAGAAGGACTAATGAATAAAATAAATAAATAAATGACTCGGAAGTACATAAGAAGTATTCGTGGGTCAAAACATCACCTTTAGGGAGACAATAAAATCCAGCCAATAAAGAATAAATAATAATAAAAAAAATAGAAAAATAAAATAGAAAATAAACCAAATAATAAAAAAAAGCTAAAAATAACACAAAATTTAAGAGAGAGAGAGAGAGAGAGCAACAAGCCACAACACCAAGCACAAACACCACAGGATCAACAAGACTCAAGAACCTCACCTTAAGGAAGTACAAAAAAAACAAAAAAAATTGTATAAACCTGAAGAAGCTACCAGGGCCGCCACTTGGGTATTCGTGATCTGAGAGTCATTATTCGGCCCGAGCATCTCATTATTGTGCAAATCTTCTCATATTAGGTCCCAGAATAGCATGGATCTTGCTGCACGTCCAGTCCTCATCACCAGGTGTGTATGTGTAGTGTAGTGTGTGTGTGTGGTGTAGGTAGGTAGGTAGGTGTGTGTGTATGGTGTAGGTAGGTGTGTGTGTGTGTGGTGTAGGTAGGTGTGTGTGTGTGGTGTAGGTAGGTGTGTGTGTGGTGTAGGTAGGTGTGTGTGTGGTGTAGGTAGGAAGGTGTGTGTGGTGTAGGTCGGTGTGTGTGTGTGTGTGTGTGTGTACAGTATACTCTGGTGCCTTCGTTCTATTCCTTGGTATAGGAGTAGGAAGTAGGACAGTTCTTTTACTGCCAACACCTCATTACGTTCGTTTGCATCGGGACAGTTGAAGTCTTATTGTATAATAAAGTTGCATTATTCCATCGTTTTGACTCTGTTATGTACACTGTAGTTTAGATTCTAATAATTGGTGTATCAAATTATCGCAAATCACAGAAAATTATTATTATTATTATTATTATTATTATTATTCGGCAGAAATCAAAATCGACTATATTATACCATGTGGGGTAAGGAAACACACAATACGTGGTGGGTGGAGAGTGGGCGGGGAAGAGGATGGGGAGGAGGGATAAAGGGTGGGGAGGAGATGTGGATTGGTGGGTGGGGGGGGGATGGAGGGTGGGATGGAGATGTGGGTGGGTTGGTGGGTGGGGAGAAGGGTAGTACGTGAGGGTCGCCACACAACACAGGTGCCAGGATATCCCACTACCACTGCGGGGGGGGGGGGCGGTAGGGGGGTATTGTTCTTCTGCTTGTGCTTGTGACTGCTTCTGCCTTTGCCTCTTCCTCTGCTTGTCTGCTTCTACATCTTGTCTCTTAATTCTTAACTACAACAATTTCTATACCTCTGCCCCCTTGCCCCCTTTTTTCTACTGCTATTCCATCCACCACCACAACTACCACCGCCTATCACCAAGACCACTACCACCACCTGCCACCACCACATTAACCTTTCAATACAATACCAACAACCGGCAATTTATGAAGTCTGCCGGGAAGTGTGAGTGAGTGAGTGAGTGAGTAAACCCTTGTGACTGAGTGCTTGTAGGTGAATGAGTAAATGAGTGAATGCTTGTAATTAAAGGCTTGTATATATAAGTGAGTGAACTTGTTTGAAACATTGTGAATAATTGTAAACTACCCCTAAACAAAATCACCTCACACACACACACACACACACACACACACACTGAAGGAGTTGTGAAGACCTATACAAGTTCCTCTAGGATGCTCTGAAGTGTGAAGGAGGAGGAGCAGTGAGTGGGAGAGGAGAGGAGAGGAGAGGAGGGGGGAGGAGATTGGGTGTGATGGAACAGTGAATAGCAGTAACAGTGTAGGAGAGGGTGAGGGAAGAAGTGGGATAGACAATAATGGGATGGGGTTAGGTGGAGTACGTAGTAGATGGGAAGGGACAATATAGGAGGGGTGATGTGGAACAGGCATGAAAACGCGCAGGAAAGACAATGGCATGGATGGGATAGAATGGATGGGAAAGGTAAAAAGAATAATCAGTATGTTAGTCATATGGGAAAGTAGGACTAATTCAACACACCCTTTCCCATTACAAACTGTTCCATGTCAACCTTCTCTCATTGTCTCTCCCATCCACTGTTTATTCCATCCAACCTTTCCCATTATTGTCTGTTCCATTCCATCCCTCAGACACTTATCTCTTCCACTATTGTCCGTCCCATTAAAACGGTTAAATTATCGTACTCATGGGATTAAGTCACAGTACTCAAGAAATCGATTCATAGTACTCAGGAGGTTGATATCATACTCACTGGGTATCTTCACTGTACTCAAGGGATCGACTTTGTACTCAAGGGGATAATACAGTACTCAATGGGTCGAAATAGTACTCAAGGGGATAATACAGTACTCAATGGGTCGAAATAGTACTCAAGGGGATAATACAGTACTCAATGGGTCGATATAATAATCAAGGGGTTAAAAAATCAACCGCAATGGGTTAATTCTCTTACTCAAGCAATCAATCATCGTACTAAAAAACTTCAGATATCTTACTTAATATACTTACTCACTGTACTCAGGGTAAAAATCGTACTCGAGGGGAAAGAATCGTACTCAAGGGGTTAAACCTCCCTCTCCCATAGGCTGTGTTCCCTCTCAGCCATCAGAGGTAAACAAAGTCATCTAATAAACAAGCCCGGTCCATTAGCCACACACACATTCTCTCTCTCTCTCTCTCTCTCTCTCTCTGACCTTGAGTTATCTTATCTCCCTTTTATCCTCTTGTTTTCTAGTGTGTGTGTGTGTCCTTGTAAGTCTGTCTGTCTGTCTTTCTCAAACTAACTCCGCTAATACCCAAAACTTCTCTCATCAACCTAATATTATTCAGGGTTCAAGATTCACCACACACACACACACACACACACACATAGTTCTCTTAAGTTACCGTTAGGGTGGTTAGGTTAGGTTGGCTTTTGGTTTAGGTTAGGTTAGCTTTTGGATTAGGTTAGGTTAGGTTAGCTTTTGGATTAGGTTAGGTTAGCTATTGGATTAGGTTAGGTTAGCTTTTGGATTAGGTTAGGTTAGCTTTTGGATTAGGTTAGGTTAGCTATTGGATTACTGTAGGTTACGTTAGCTTTTGGATTAGGTTAGGTTAGCTATTGGGTTAGGTTAGGTTGGCTTTTGGATTAGGTTAGGTTAGCTATTGGATTAGGTTAGGTTAGCTTTTGGATTAGGTTAGGTTAGCTATTGGATTAGGTTAGGTTAGCTATTGGATTAGGTTAGGTTAGCTTTTGGATTAGGTTAGGTTAGCTATTGGATTACTGTAGGTTAGGTTAGCTTTTGGATTAGGTTAGGTTAGCTATTGGATTAGGTTAGGTTAGCTTTTGGATTAGGTTAGGTTAGCTATTGGATTAGGTTAGGTTAGCTATTGGATTAGGTTAGGTTAGCTATTGGATTAGGTTAGGTTAGCTATTGGATTACTGTAGGTTAGGTTAGCTATTGGATTATGTTAGGTTAGCTTTTGGATTAGGTTAGGTTAGCTTTTGGATTAGGTTAGGTTAATCTTCTGGTGATACAAGCTGTGATTATGTTCGTAAAGGTCTTATTGTAAACTTGTATATACAGCATGATATAATTTCCCCCTTGAGAATAACAAACCATTCAGTGTGTAAAAACATGTCTTTGTTTATATCAGCGGTGATGTCGTCCTAAGACTCATATAAGCTTCACTTCTATTGGCTATTATCCCCACGAGCCAAGAGAGATCCTGGCTAATAGGAATCAACGATACAGAGAAGCCCCCCCTCTCTCGCCTCCCCTCATCGTCCTCAAGGCCATTTATAAGCCAATCCCGTGACAGCAGAGAGTTACGTCATCTGGCGGGTAATTTGAATGAAGATGAGGAGCCTCTGGGTATATCATCATGCGGGGAAAATCTGAAATCGGCAAAGGTGGACTGGTCGGTGTACTATGTGTATCTACAAACACACACACACACACACACACACACACGCACACGCACCATCTTCCAATATTTTTCCCCTGACGGATTTGGATGGATCTCAAGAATGAACCTCGGGAGCTCCTTAAAAAACAATTTCCCCCTAAAAAAAACCCCGATTTATTTTGTCATTTTTAGATTCAAGAATGTAATCCACTCTCCAGCACACACACACCCACACACACACAGACACACACACACACACACACACACACACACACACGTAGCGAACTAATGTAGTGAAAATGAACACTTGACTGAAGGCGTGTACTGTTTTTGCTGGGGCAGATTAATGATAGAGGAGGTGAGGTGAAGGGTGGTGGTGGTGATGGTGGTGGTGGTAGCAAGACCCTTTGATCTGGCAACAGTGGCTCTTGTTGTTGCCATGTTGGACTGTCACTTCCTGTTCTGGTAACAATTTGTCTCCTGGCGGCTACGTGTTGTTGTGTTCCTCCCTCGGCCGAAAGAACAACACGGTTATTACAACACAATACCTTCAGAGGAGTGTTGATCGGGGTGTTGTTCCTTCAGTATTCCTCCTTCAGGTTATTGTAGCTCCTATCTCCTTCAGGTGACTGTGAGGAGCAGCGTCAACACACACCTCCTTGTTACTGAATATACTGAACCACTTTAATCTATGTTCTATGACCTCAATAACAACAAGTGACAAGAATAACAATAACACCACCACCAATAACAACGACAACAACAACAATAAAACAATAATCCCAACAACAAAACAACAATGACAAAAAATAATGGTATACAAACAACCACAATTCCCCAGAAGAACTAAAATTTACAACCACCAGTATTATTCTTCGTTCTCAGGGAAGCAAAACTAATTCCAGCATTTTTTCCCAATCCAATAGATCACCTTCCTTCCTCCCCCTTCCTTCCTCCCTTCCTTCCTTTCTATTTCTACTCAACAAACTGTAACTAAATAACACAATATACGATCCAATGTCACAATATACTTGAATACCTATTTTTTTCATACAAAGGTTAAATAATAATGTACAGTCCCCTTCACGAGTGCGTTAACAGGGGCTCGTCAGATAAACATTCCACAAATCATTACCTTTTAGGATATTTGATTTAATTTTGTTTACTATTGCGAGTTTCCTTCTGTCGAATGTAAACAAACACAGGGCTCCCACACTGCATAAAACTTGACGAGCCCCTGTAAACGCACTCGTGAAGGGGACTGTATGTGTATGGCATTAACCCTTGGAATTAGCATTAACTATCACCTTACGATCGTTCAGGATCTATTCTAAAATGGATTAGGGCGTGGTTACAGGACAGGAAACAGCGAGTGAGCATTAACGGCACTAAATCCGATTGGAGCAACGTCACTAGTGGAGTTCCCCAAGGCTCAGTACTTGGACCATTATTATTTATTATATACATAAACGACAGCAACATAAGTAAATTTGCTGATGACACTAAAATAGGGCGTGTAATTAAATCTGAAGAGGATTCCGCAAAACGACAGGAAGATCTAAACAAATTTTTCGAATGGTCTGAAAAATGGCAGTTGAAATTCAATGTGGACAAATGTAAAGTACTCAGTACAGGAGATGTAAACAGGGAAACCAGATACCAGATGAACAACGATGTTATTGAGAAATCCGACTGCGAGAAAGAATTAGGAGAAATGTTAGGTAGGAATCTTAAGCCAAGTAAACAATGTGTATTTGCTCGTAACAAGGCTAATAAGGTACTTGGGTTCATACAAAGGAGTGTTAGTTACAAGACTAGCGAGGTTATCCTAAAACTATATCTTGCGCTTGTGAGACCTTACTTGGATTATGCAGTTCAATTCTGGTCATCGTATTACAGAATGGATATAGAATCCTTAGAAAGAATTCAGACTAATCCCGGGCATTAGGAACCTTGAGTACAGAGACAGGTTAAAGCATCTTAATTTGCACTCCCTCGAGAGACGTAGAGTGAGGGGCGATATGATATAGGTGTATAAATGGAAGTCAGGGCTGAACAAAGGGAACTTTACAAAGGTACTCAAACTATCCAACCGGGAGCGAACTCGTAACAATGGTTTTAAATTAGACAAATTTAGATTTAGGCGTGAAATAGGTAAACACTGGTTTGGAAATAGAGTAGTGGACGAGTGAAACAAGTTACCAAACATCATCATTAACTCGAATACGCTGGATAGCTTCAAACATAGGTTGGATGCTCATATGAGCGATAGGGGTTGGGTGTAAAAGTATGTATGTATGTATGTATGTATATATATGTATGTATGTATGTATGTATGTATGTCTTAAGGCCCATTTGGCAACAGTTTTGGGTGAGGGAGAAGTATATTCTATAGCCAGAGAAAGTGTTGGCAGGAGGCAAAATATTCATAACTTCAGCGTGACAATTTCCCTCATCACCACAACCACTACAACCACCGCAACCACTACAACCACTACAACCACCGCAACCACTACAACCATCACAACCACTACAACCACTACAACCACCGCAACCACTACAACCATCACAACCACTACAACCGCAACCACTACAACCGCAACCACTACAACCACTACCACTACAACCACCACAACCGCAACCACTACAACCATCACAACCACTACAACCACCGCAACCACTACAACCGCAACCACTACAACCACTACCACTACAACCGCAACCACTACAACCACTACCACTACAACCACCACAACCGCAACCACTACAACCATCACAACCACTACAACCGCAACCACTACAACCACCGCAACCATCACAACCACTATAACCGCAACCACTACAACCATTACCACTACAACCACCACAACCGCAACCACTACAACCACTACCACTACACCCACCACAACAGCAACCACTACAACCACAACCGCAAAAATAAACCCTAGCATAAGACGACGCTACAGCTGACACCACCACGACACCACCACAGCTGACACCACCACCTCCAAGACTGTGCATAAGCAACACTTTAAAGGGTGGGAGTGGGGGATGTTGGCAGGATGTTGGAAGGGAAAATATATAAAATATTTTGATATGAAAAGTTGTCAAAATTAAAAAAAAAAAAAATTGCGACTTAAATACAATAATATGGTATGAGTAAAGGTGAAAGATATATTGGAGACATATCATGAAAAATGTGAAAATAATAATAATTGATATAATATTGAGAGGGAATATTATATATTGATTATTTTTACCATTAAGAGTAAAAATAAACGAAATCATAAGGCACTGGAGAGAGAGAGAGAGAGAGAGAGAGAGAGAGAGAGAGAGAGAGAGAGAGAGAGAGAGACAACCATAATATCACAAAAAAAAAAAAAAAAAAAACAACAGTCAACAAATAAAAACTAAACCAAGAAGAACAACAATGATAATCTCGGGTCTAAATTCAACCCAGCCTGACCCCATTTACCCACATGACAAGACAGCTCTGACATGTTATACCAAGAACAATTCGGGGAAAGACACCATTAACTAGTGGCCTAACCATCTCTCTCACTAACATGCAAACACCTCGTTAAGATGCACGAATATCCTAACATTTCAACAGGAATAATATACAGAATATATGTAGAAATTTTAGCTTTTTAACTCTTAACAAGGTAACAAGGGGGGGGGGGGGCAGAGTATAGGGTGTTTAACTCTCCCACACAATTTATTTCCAAGGATTTATGTTTTTTTTCGTGACAACAAGATCTTGAGTCACTGGAATATTTTAATTTATTCTTCATAAATGTTTGACAAATTTAATTACGATTTATTTTGCCAATAACATCCAACTAATGATTTGCTTGGTCGATTGACTGTGGAAATTACATCACTAGCGACACAACAGTTTAGACAAGTTTAGCATTAGTAGTATATTAAAACGTCCTATTAACAGTTCATATAAATCATTAAAATATACTCCGCGGTTATCTGTCACAGTAAATAAAAACAAACATCAGAGGCAAAAAAAAACAAAATAATTCGAAATGACATCAATGGCCATCTCTTAATTACAGGTGACATCAAGACGTCAAACATAATCCAGGTGTTATTCTGGTTAGTGACAGATGACATTACGGTAAATTCTCCCCTTACAAAAACACCTGTCCTTACCTTAACCATACCTGATAAACTTCAATAACCTCTTAATTAATCACAATTCGAATCCTACTATTAAAACATCATTCAACTTTACAGCCACAATTCCTTTACAAATACTAAATGGCATCTCAGGTAGCATGGACACACCTTTAATCAGCTAAAGGTGTTCTAAGTAGCGGCTGAGTCAATAAACCTCTCCTCCTCCTTGGACAGTTAATCACCAGGTAAGCTGTCAGTGTCGAGAGCTGCATCGTCCACGGGCTATTTACAAGGCTGTCATCCACGGCTGTCAGTCCGGGGGGGTTATCCATTATCTGAGATGGTTTTACAATGAGTTAGCCATGTATGTATGTAGCCATGTATGTATGTATGTATGTATGTATGTAGGTATGCATGTATGTATGTAGGTATGCATGTATGTATGTAGGTATGCATGTATGTATGTATGTAGGTATATATGTATGTATGTATGTATGTATGCAAGCATGTAGGTATGTATGTATGTATTTCGCTATCTACCTTTCTATATATGTATAAATTATGACATCTACCAACTAACGCAAGTATGTTATGTATGAATCTACTCTTGTATGTATATAGCCATCTAAATACCTATGTCAGTATTCATGAAGCTATGTTATCCAGTACCTAACTATGTATACTGTCTATGCACCCTCCTATGTATGTATATATATATGTATCTACTCATATATATATGTATTAAGTAGGTATATATTTACCTATGTCTACCTGTATACATTATAAACCTACTTCTCTACTTTCCTCCACTGAATAGCTGTCATGGGGCGAGACATGAAACCTACGAGACATGAAACCTTCGAGACATTAAACCTACGAGACATCACACCTGACGAGACATTAAACCTTCGAGACATTAAACCCCACGAGACATCAAACCTCACGAGACATCAAACCTCACGAGACATTAAACCCCACGAGACATCAAACCTCACGAGACATTAAACCTTCGAGACATCACAAGACATGAAACCTACGAAACATGAAACATTCGAGACATCAAATCTACGAGACATCACACCCCACGAGACATTAAACCTCACGAGACATTAAACCTCACGAGACATTAAACCTTCGAGTGCTATGAAATAAATAAAAAAATAAAAAAATTGAACACAGACAAGATGTTACCAATACCATACAGTGATACCAACACCCAAGTCAACAAGACCCCCCCTCCCCCCCCCCCCCCCAAGGGTAACATACCACAGGGGAACTTTTTAACATGCTCAGTATTACCAAAAGTCTTATTAAAAAAATCACTAAGCTAATGAAAAAAAAAATCACTGCTCGGTATTGTTTAAACTCTAAATTATGTTTATACTGAGCTTAACTGTATTATTGTATAAATGTAACTAATAAAATAATCGATTTGTTTTACTTGAGAACTGAAGCCAAATTAGCATGTGTCAATCAAACCGGAAATACGAAGGACTTTAATATTAACCTAGACAGTCTTACATACAGGTGTTGGACCATACCTGTTGTATTACTCAGTGTCATAAACAAAATCCATTACAATACGTTACTGAATATTAATACACAACTCTCTCCTGTTTTATTTTTCGTCAACACACAAACAAACACACGGCACAGGTGAGTTTCCTTTCATGTATTTATTTTTTATTTTTTGCTTTACACAGATACACTTCATTATGTGTAGTTCTTCAAGAGCACATGTTATTGACTTTCGTGAGACACACTTCAAAATATAGACGTTCTGAAGTGCATACCCTGATTTAATGAGCGATGCATTTCACTGTATTTCCATTCAGATATACACTTCATTATTATCATTACGCCCTGAAGTGCATCTCCAGTCCTTCATGAGATGGGCAGGTGGGTACTGCTGAGCTTGGCATTGTCACCTCTCTTGAGCATCTCTGTGGAGGACTGTTGTGGTGATGGGGGGTGGTGTGTGCAACCGGAGGCGCGTCTGTGGTTTGGCACTAGAGAAGCCTGACTGAGATGCCCACCCGTGCCCTACCCCAGTTGCCCCCGATCCTCCTCCCTCTCCCACTTCTTCCTCCTTCCCTCCCTCCCCACCCATCACTCCCATCACCTCTCTCTTCCCACCCTCTCTCCGTTCCCCACCCCTCACTCCCACAGCCCCCCCCCCTCTCTCCCTAACACTGTCAAAACACCCATATATGGGACAGGGTAGGATGTCTAGTGCCTGTAGCAACAGACAATAACTAACCCATGACACAACCCTAACACACCATTAGCCCGCCCTCCCCTACCTCCTCCTAAATTTCTTCAATTTCCTTCCCCCATCTCTAATCTTCTTTCACCCCTCCTTTCTCTACCACCCCATCTCTCCCTCCCTCCACTACCCCCTTCTTCCTTCCCACCTCCCCCACCAATACCCCCACTTTTCCACCCACTATGGCTCCGTGCCTTATTTCACCTGCCCTGCCCTATACCCTACCCCACCCAGCCCCTCCTCAACCCTACCCTCTATCCCTTCTCCAACTATTTCCCCAATTAGGGTAATCTCCCTGAAAATTCCCTAAACACTCACCTGTCTAAACATGTTCACCCTGTCAACAAACTTTAACTCATATTATACAATGACTCATATTTTCTCACGTACGCAACTAATTTCACACATATTCTGTCACGTCTCATAAACTGACTCATAAACTCATAATCTAATTTACATTCTTCTCATATTTATTAATACATACTTTGTCTCATATCAAACTTATACTCAATTATAATTTTACTCTACCATGCTAATTAAGTATATATCCGTATTAATCTTATCATTTACACTAATTATTCATACGGTATTAATTGTATTCATTGTACTAAATAATTTTGATTTTCTTCTATTTGAATTATTAACTAATCCGTCTATATTAATTTACAGGGACTTTTGCAACTCATTTACAATAATAAAGTCATTTACACTTGGTCAATTTTAAGTACGAATTTACACATTTACATTAACTCACACTAATATGGCCAATCAGGGAATGGCACTGAGGTAGTATCTAAACGTCATTATTCATCTCGTCCAATCTGGGAATAATACCCTTACGTCACTAATACAATCGTCCAATAAGGGGAATGGGATTGATCAACACCCACACGTCATCACTCATCTCGTCCATACACAATGTGGTACTGAATTGCATCTCTACGTCACTGTTTTGTCTCGTCCAATCAGGAATAGCAACGGCACTAAGTCACCACTGAATTCGTCCAATAAAGCAATGGCACTACAAGTTACCACGTCAACAAGGGTGTAGGGTCGTGTGTGGGTTGCCAAGGATATGAGACGAGATAGTGCTGGCTCACCACCACCTGTCACCCTTACCACCTGTCATCCTTCCCGTCTACACCACCTGTCGTTCCGTCTGCCATCTAAATTATTCTGTCACACTTTCTCTCTTCCTGGAACTATCACAGTTACTCCCTTTCTTCTCCACCACCTGTCACATCCACTCCTTCCCTACTCCACCATCTGTAAAAACTTCCTCACCATCTGTCTCTCTCACTCCTGCACCAGCTGGTTCTCTTTTAGGATCTCCCCTTTGACCTCTACCTTCGACCTTGATACAATCTTAACCCAAATACATACATACATACATACATACATACATTCATTTATACATACACGACTCATAATAACAGCGACAAAAACTTACAAATTCTTAAAAAACAAAAAATAATAGAAAAAAAAGATGTCTTCCGTAAACGACTTTGTTGTTGTTGATAAATCTTGAGTATTATTTTTTTTTTTTTTTTTTTTTTTGCTGTTAAACTTGAGAGGCCGTAAAAGCAGTCAGCTATCACGTCTTAGTGTCTGGGCGGCTGCCATGATGGAGGAAACGACGGAGGCGGTGATGGTGATGATGGTGGTAGGTGGTGGTGGTAGGAGGTAGTGGTGGGAGGTGATGATGGAAGGTGATGGCGGTGGTGGGAGGTGGTGGTGATGGGTGGTGGGAGGTGGTGGTGGTAGGAGGTGATGGTGATGGTGGAAGATGGTGGTGGTGGTAGGAGGGGGTGGTGATGGTGATGGGTGGTGAGAGGTGGTGGTGATGGGTGGTGGTAGGCGATAGAGGAGGTGGTAGCCTTATAGATGATGATGATGATGATGATGATGATGACTTGATCACTTAACATCTTCAGAGAACATCCCTCAAGTGCGAAAAATCATCCATCAGTCAAATCGAGGAAAACGGGTATTGGGTTAACTGATCGGAACGAAAAGCAACAAAGATTCTATACCAATTCTCAGTTCCCCAAGAGACGTGATGACCCTTGCCTTGTGGTAGAATCTTTAACTTAGAGCTGTGTGAAGAATTTAAAACTTCTGTAAACATCTCAACACTGACAGCCCAAGACTTTAAGACAGGTAGAGGCGGTAATCAGACCCCCCCCCCCCACCCGCTCGTCCCTCCCTCACAGGTAGATCAAGACTCACCTGTCAAAGGGTCCGACAGATAGATGCTCAATCCACTTACCTTACCTCTTCCTTCACACAAGCGAAAGATACAAAACACCTTCACTCCTTCATCATTTCCTCACTAATTGGACACCATAACATACCTGTAAAGAACAAAAAAAAAACAATAATTAATTAACACGTCATATAATATAATACAAGGGAAAATAACAATGATGGTTACTACAAAAATAAAGTCGATTTGGGACATAAAGGATGATGAATTTTATGATCAAATGAGGAAGAACCAGGAAGGAGGTAGGAGGGAGGTGAGAGTATGATAGGTGTAGGTACTGTCAAACCTTCATAGAGTCATATACTATTATCATTCACTCCAGGTAGAACAGGTTAGGTTAGGTTAGGGATGACTAAAATTTTACCCAAACGATCAATACCTACAAGAAACACCAAGTCATCATCTTATGTCACCTTAACAAAATCCCATATACATCATCTATACATACTTTTAACACCATATATACATCTATACATACTCTTAAACCCATATACATCATCTATGTATACTCTTAACACCATATACATCATCTATGCATACTCTTAACACCACACTTCAACACAATACAGTACAGTAACTATCAAAAGCCAGGCACAGTTGTAAGGGCTGCACCTCCCTAAACTCTCCTCCTTCCAATATCTAAACCCAATATTCACTAATCAGCGCGGCACTGACCACCGAACAGCTCACAAAACTTGCTTCATCAACGTCTATATGGAGAGCACCCCAGAGACGGTCTACTCTCTCGTTAACTGGTCGGCTCTCTGGATTTTCCAACCTAAATGAGTCACTCCCGGTTTCATATACCTCTTCGGAGCTTCAAAGTTTTATAACCCGTCTAATTGCTTCATTTTTGGTTCCTATCGCATCTCCGAAGCTTCGAATGTCAGCTTGATATCCCGTTCTCTGTGGTGGTAAATGACGTGGCGACCATATATGTAATAGTAACTCTGGGTAAGCAATGAAACGCCCTGATCCTAACACTGAATCAAGATATAAAAGACGCGTAAATCTACACACACACACACCAAGTTTAACCTTCAAACTACAAAGCCTTACTAGAATTAACGACCATCACTGTGTCATACTCTCCGCTACAACAATGTTATTCCTGTATCATTAAATCATCAACAGTTAACGGCATCTTGTTCCATGTCTCTACAATCTTGGCAAAGGGACGACATCTCGGTGAAAAGATCTTGACAGCGTTGTTGTATATCTTCTCCCTGAGCTATATAATGAGAAACTATATCAAACAAACTCAAAGATGGAGAGATGTAACTAAATTAAGACCCCCCGCCCTCCCTTATAAGCAATGGAACTGGAACCTATAAACCATACAACTCATAAAGGATAATATAGACACTAACCACCGAATACTAAGCCTCCAGTACACGAAGAGGCAGTATGGCCATCACTGTAATCCACTACTACCTTTACTTCCGCCAACTGTAAGCTTAGATACGCCTCTACAGCTGAGTTAACTGGAGATGCGATGGACGGAGAACCAGTGATCTTTAGGACGGGAGGCGAGCGCTGTACCCACTCGGCCACCGCACCCCATCGTACATAGCAGGGGCATATAAATCAATGTAGAATTTAGGGAGTTAAAATTATATTGAAAGTAAAGAGTAAATTCCTCACGTTATCAAAGAAAGAGAGAGAGAGAGAGAGAGAGAGAGAGAGAGAGAGAGAGAGAGAGAGAGAGAGAGAGAGAGAGAGAGAGAGAGAGACCTTGTGGGCGTTGCAACACAAGAAACACCTCAAGATGGTCCAAGTGTCGGGGTGAATGGGAGGCAACTGACGTAAGCAACCATTGTGTTTACAGGAGATCCACGAGAGCATGCTAGTCCTACTCCAGCGGGAACCTCAAGGACGACTTTCTCCAGCTAAGTCAAGGAGCAAAAAATAAATAAATAAATAAATAAATAAATATATAAAAAGCTGAAACGAAAATCTTATGAATATTAATAGGAAAAAAGGAGAACAAAATTATAATAAAAATGTACAAAGGTTAAATCATTAAACAGCACCATACTGATAAACAACGAAGAAGAGAGAGAGAGAGAGAGAGAGAGAGAGAGAGAGAGAGAGAGAGAGAGAGAGAGAGAGAGAGAGTTCCCCTATTAACCTCGCTATGTCTTAATGGTCGTGAATTACTCCATTAGGTTTTTCTGAGAGAGATAATGTGTATATATCGACGAGGGACAGAGGGGAAACAGAGGTAGAGAGGAAAAAGTGGGTAAATGTTGTGGGAAAGTGAGATGTGTTTGAGTGATGGGAGAGGATTTTTATAAGGTGGGTTGATGGAGGAGATAGGAGGAGGAAGAGGAAGAGGAGGAGGAGGAGGAAGAGGAAGAGGAAGAGGAGGAGGAAGAGGAGGAGGAGGAGGAAGAGAAGGAGGAAGAGAAGGAGGAAGAGGATAGAGATAATTTAATTCTATCACAAGTTCTTATAATTGAATGTTAAAATATATGTATAATCTGAAACACACACACACACACACACACACACACACACACACACAACAAAACCAAACAACACTCACCTCTACCACAAACACCACACAAAACAGACTCCCTTAAGATGAACCACCGCTTATAACGTCCACTAAAACAACAAACACTGAGAAACGAACTCATAATAATACAGGCCATAACTGCTTGAACCATCGACCAAAATTCACAGATTAATTCCACTGAGAGTACAGGGGGGTGGGGGATGCCAGGGTGGGGGGATGTCAGGAGGGAGGGGATGTCAGGAGGGAGGGGGGTGTCAGGGTGGGGGGATGTCAGGAGGAGGGGGTGCCAGAAACTGAAACCATGGAGCAGTAAACAATGTTGACCGTATCAGAACAAGGACTCGTACGTAGGAACACCAACCGGGGTACTTGGTTCACCGGTTGGATGGCGTTGGGTTGGAGGGAGGTACGTGATTTATTGGTTGGTTGGGGGTACGTGGCTCACTAGCTGGGGAATACGGGTACGTGGCTCACTCACTAGCTTGGGGGGGGGGGGGGGTTACAGTACGTGACTCTCATGCCAGTGCCAACTAACACATGGTCACGCTCCATATCTGCTGGCACTATTCTTGCTCTTTTTTTTTGTGAGATCCCAGGCGGTTAAAGACAGCTCACTCCCCTGTCACACCTTTCTCACCTCTAGTTAGCTCAAGCACGAATCACATCTTAATTAACTACTACTTACCTGAGCCTCCAACCAAAATACATTAGCTTTAAAGATCTCATTTTCAGGAAACACTTTAAACACGCTTAATATCACAACAACAATACTACTACTACTTCTACTACTACTACTACTACTACTACTACTACTACTACTAATAATAATAATAATATCTGATACACAGGTAACCATAGTTGAAGCCATATACCTGATGAGACAAGAAATGGGTGACAATTCGATACTGATGTCATGTCATGTCAGGTCAGGTCAGGTTAGGTCAGGTCAGGTTAGGTTAGGTGGGTGGGTGGAGGACAAGATAGTGTAATGTTAAGTATCTCAAGGTAGTTATCAAGTGATCTAAGATGACTCAACCTGTGAAGTCTTCTGGGTCTCTCTCTCTCTACGTTCTCTTTCTTTTATTCCCTCCCCCTCCCTCCCTCCGTTCCTTCCAATCACGTTCCCTACCTTCCCCCTCCCTCTCTCTTTCCCACTTACCCTCCCATAGCGACACAACAGCGAGAAATAAAATATCATTGGGGCTCTGCCTTGCTGTTGGAGGGAGGGAGGGGCTGTTGGAGGGAGGGAGGGGCTGTTGGAGGGAGGGGCTGTTGGAGGGAGTGGGGCTGTTGGAGGGAGTGGGGCTGTTGGAGGGAGGGGGGCTGTTGGAGGGAGTGGGGCTGTTGGAGGGAGGGGGCTGTTGGAGGGGGGGGCTGTTGGAGGGAGGGGGCTGTTGGATGGGGGAGGGGGGCTGTTGGAGGGAGGGGGCTGTTGGAGGGAGGGGGGCTGTTGGAGGGAAGGGGGACTGTTGGAGGGAGATGTTGTCGGAAAGAAAGGGGAGGGTGTTATTGGTAGCTGTGTTTATGAGGGTGAAGGCTAAGGAGTGAGGGGTGAGGGGGAGGCTGGGGGGAAGAGAGAGGGGATGAGAGGGATCTGAGGGGATGAGAGGAAGGCTGAGGGGGATGAGGAGACGGAGGAAAAAGTTTGAGGGGAAGGGAAAGGAAGACTTTAGTAGGAGGGAAGGTTGTGAGTGGAGGGGTAGGTTGTGAGTGGAGGGGGAGATTGAGTGGTAGGTTGTGAGTGGAATATAAATCTGTATATATTTTGATGTCCCAGATAATTACCGTGTCATCACCGTCATCAATATTATTGTTTTAATTTATATAAATTTATCTTTTCTTTCATCAATATTCCATTAACTCTTGAAATATTATTCACTATCAAAATTTATATCACTAATTTCCAAACTCAACTTTACAACATAAAAAAAATTCATCATTTAATCTTCTTAATATTTCTCTATAATACTATTGTAGATTTGCTCAAAAATGTTAAAACTACACAGGGTGTCTATAAATTATTCCCCCTCATTAAAGCATGATAGCATACTGTTTTTAGTGTAATCATTTATGGACACCCAGTATTTGTTTTCTATGTTCAAACTTTTTACTTTTTTGCTTGTTTATGTCACCTTTTCACATTAATTACTTATTCATCTCACCTTAATTACTTGTATATCTCACCTTAATTACTTGTTTACATCCCCTTCACACCTTAATTCTTAGTTCTCTCTATATATCACCTTTTAAACATCACTATCATACTCACTTACATTATTACCTTTCCTCTATCTCACTTCAATCATTCGCTTTACTCCGTGTTAAGGTGAAGGATACAAGCCTCTGACCCCAGGTAAAGAAGCCCAACTCAAGCCACCTAATACTCTTCCTTTTAATTATATTTTAGGCTTAATATCTTGTAAGGGAAGCTGGAACAGTGTCATTAAGGGGCTAAAAATAACCTGTTGGTGAGACTATGTTATCAAAACACCTGTATTTACGGTGTGGTGGTTGGTGGTGGTGGTGGTGGTTGGTGGTGATAACTGATGGTAATTATAGAGGTGATTGATGGTAATTGTGGTGGTAAATGCTGCTGATGTTAACGATGGTAATAATGATCCAAATAATGAACTGGCAAACATACTCATACAGCATACAAGGAAAAATAACAATACAAAATGCCTAAAGATAACTCTCTCTCTCTCTCTCTCTCTCTCTCTCTCTCAACAGTACATCATTAAAATCCTTCAACCAATACCAAGTTGAATTATATTTCGCATTAGTCATCCTTAAGCCCAGGGCGACTCGCTAACATAATTATAACCTTAGTTAGGTTGTGGGCTCCATCATGTTGTTAGAGTGACGCGGAGTTACACACACACACACACACACACACACACACACACACACACACAGTCTATCTATCTATCTATCTATCTATCTATTTATCTTAATCTATCTATCTATCTGTATCTATCTATCTATTTATCTTTATCTATCTATCTATCTCTCCTCCTCTCTCTCTCTCAGGTAACAAGTCAAAAAGTTAAGAGGTAAAAAACAAGAGCTTACAGGTGAGTATCGAGATGACAGGTAATCCCTCATAATCTCTCTCCTTCAGGTAAGACACAGCTCTCCTTCAGCAGCACGTTCTACTGTTGGCTCTCCCTCGTCAGGTGAATCTTCCTCCTGAGCCGGCCAAGTCTCTCTCTCTCTCTCTCTCTCTCTCTCTCTCTCTCTCTCTCTCTCTCCTAGCATCACACCTCACCTGCACTCCACGTCAGGTTATATATCCAAGGCTTTTCTTTCAAGGTTTGGCTGTCGAATTGAAAATAGAGCAGAGAGAGTATGTATGTATGTATGAGTACAAGTCAATCGCAAATCAATTTTCCAGGCTATTACCTCCAACAGAAAAAATAAACTTTCTTTCGAGTCATAGACAAAGAAAGTCGAGAGAGAAAGACAAATAAATCAAATAAGGTTTATTCTTTAAAGACTTTCACGACCCATCCGAGTTTCGACCAGACCAGAGGTGAGGGCACAGGACAACCAACACTAGAGAGGTGTCGGGTGTTAACTAGATCTCCCGGGAAATCGATCAAAACAAACGCACTCTCACACACACACACACACACACACACGCACTCTCTCTCTCACACACACACACACACACACGCACTCTCACACACACACACGAAGTTATTTATTACCCAAGAAAAAGGTTCAATAACATAACAACATTGAAGCATCAAGTGTGGTGTGGTGGGGATGGGGGTGGTGGTGGGGATGGGGGTGGTGGTGGGGATGGGGGAGGTGGTGGGGATGGGGGTGGTGGTGGGGATGGGGGAGGTGGTGGGGATAGGGGTGGTGGTGGGGATGGGGGTGGTGAGGGAGGGAGGTCGTGGTGGTGTTCAGGGAGGTCATGGTGGTGAGGGAGGTCGTGGTGGTGGTGGTCATGAGGGAGGTCGTGGTGGTGGTGATGATGTGGGAGGTCGTGGTGGTGGTGACAGGAGGTCGTGGTGATGGTCATGAGGGAGGTCGTGGTGGTGGTCATGAGGGAGGTCGTGGTGGTGGTCATGAGGGAGGTCGTGGTGGGGGTAGTGGTGACAGGAGGTCGTGGTGGTGGTCATGAGGGAGGTCGTGGTGGTGGTGACAGGAGGTCGTGGTGATGGTGGTGAGGATTACTTCACCTCTACTATTTCAATGTTTATCAGACCCCTCACCACACACACTCAACACCTCTCGCCCCTCACACTAACACTCACCTTCCCGAGAGCCTTCACACACACACACACACACACACACGCTCGGCACTTCCTCTCTCCCTCCCACTCACCCCCAGTGCCAAGATCTGACTGAAATAAGGACTCAAATTTGGCAGAATTGTACTCGATTTTGGTCAATAAAGATGTGAAACGAACAAAGCCATTCATCATCTCTCTCTCCTCACATTTACCCTCACACACACACACACACGCACACACGCACGCACGCACGCACGCACGCACGCACACACACACACGCTTAAACATCATATCGACTCAATTAAGAGATTACAGAGATCTTTTTTTTTTACCAACTGGAATATTAAGGCTACCACTCAAGTAATGGCGGCCCTTGTGATGGCGTTGTGAGGAGTGGGATCTAAGGGCTTAAGGTCCTTCTTGAGTGGGATCTAGGGGCGTGAATTCCTTCTTGGGTGGTATCTAGGGTCATGAGGTCCTCCTTGAGTGGGATCTATGGACGTGAGGTCCTCCTTGAGTGGGATCTGGTGTCATGAGGTCCTCCTTGAGTGGAATTTTGGGTCATGAGGTCCTCCATGGGTGGGATCAAGGGCATGGGGTCCTCCTTGAGTGGCACTGGGGGTCATGAAGTCCTCCATGAGTAGGATATTGAAGTTTGTGAGGTCCTCCTTGAATGGTATCGGGAGATCTTGTCTGGAGTGGAGGGTGAGGAAGTTATGGGTCGTTATTTTGACTCCACTTGACGTGCCTTCGAGGGTGATCGACCATTTAGCAGGTAGCGAGGAGGAGGAGGTGAAGCTACACACTAAGAGCCTAATACTATCATACTTATCATACAGCGAGTAAAAATATGATATGCTACTCGAGTATGATGGTACAAATGCCTCATACCTTATCGAGTATAATAAATGTTAAATTATACTGTAATGTTAAATTATCTTAGTGCCTTTTATCAACCCAGCGACACTGTACGATAATCATATTCTATATTTTATTAGAAATTTGAATAAAACTAATAATAATAATAATAATAATAATAATAATAATAACTACACCGATTTTATAGAAGTAACAATAATTAACAAAATCAATTATAGTCATCTTTTGTTTTACTTACAATACAATAAAAAAAAACAGTTATCTTTAAGTTTCATACAACAAAAAACAATAATATTATTCAAGAATCCATATCCACCCCCCCCCCAAATAATAATAATAATAATAATAATAATAATAATAATAATAAATACAATTACAATACAATTTTAAAAAACCATTATAATCTCTTAATAATCTACAAACTTTATGTACAAAATTATAATGAAAAAACAAAACAAAAATAATGAATAATTAACGCTGGAGGTGGTGGGTGTGTGTGAAGTTGCCATCCTTACATAAGTTACCAGAATAAAATTGGCTTCTCTCCCTCAGAACGAAACGGAAGCATAATTGATGTTGTTTATTAGAAGACAATTACCTTACACTGTGTACACGTGTCCGGGATGTGGGCCATTTCTCCTTGTCTTGTTGCCTTCCTGGTGCTTTCTATAACTGTCTTGAGTTATTTGATTATTCCTCCTCCTTTTATCAAGATTTTTCACTTATTCACCCCCCCACCCTTTGGTTCACCCTACATACAAAAACAAGAGAGGAAAATAGACACAGAGGAAGATTTTATGAGAAACGTGAATGAAATTATATAAAAAAAAAATATTTCGAGTTCTGGAAGGAAATGCATTTACGCTTTTTGCCACAATATTTCTGTTTGGCTTCTAAAGATTAAATTTTTATTTACTTTTATGTATGACCTGACCTTTGACTTGACCTACGTGTGAACCTTGACCTCGACCCCCAGTCCTCACCTCGTTATTGTGGTCTCAATGGTCAGTTTATCACACCTGGCTTTATTAATCTGCTATATGAGATTACCTGAGAGCTATGACGTCATGTTCACCTCGGGGACTTACCTAACAAAGCTAATTAACCTTCTCACTAATCCTCGTCTCTCATTCCCTAATTTCTCATTTTTTTACCTTGAATTCCCCTCTCTCTCTCTCTCTCTCTCTCTCTCTCTCTCTCTCTCTCTCTCTCTCTCTCTCTCTCAGACAAACACACACACACACTACATATGGCACCACCTTAGGTCAAATCATTATTACTAACCACTACCTGAAGGTCACCAGGTAAACAGTGCCAGAGGCTTCCAACAGTGCAATAATGTTTACAGTGCAAACAAAGGAACACGTAAAGATTAGGCACGCCATCATATTTTACCTGATGATCAAACACCCTAATGCTACCTGGGTGGGGGGGGGGGGTTATGTTAGGTTAAGTTAAGCTATATTAGGTTAGGTTAGGTTTTTAGAGGATACAACAAGAATTTCTCAATAATAATTTTAAAAGACAACAATTCAAGTCATTAATTTCGAACAAAATTTATTCGAAAGACAAAAAAAAAAAAATAAATAAAAACCCACCAAACATTTTCAGGTGTAACTTAGAAAACAGGAAGTGAGGTGATACGCCGAGGCCAGGTGTTCGAGTCCCTGGGCCACCGTATTGTTTACACACACTGGTGACGTCACTGAGGAATGTAAACAAAGGGATACATCACAGTGGAATGTCAACAAGGGTCATTTGATCTCAGTGGAATCCGGAACATCACCTGAAGATTAACCACCCTAATGTTATTTGGTGGTAAGGGTGAGAATGCTGTTATTACACCAATGTTATGTTATGTTAATCACTATCAGAAACACCTTACGAGAAATCCGAGACACATTGCAAAGAAAGAATTTTATACATGAACTCTGAACTGTAAGACATACTCTTAATAACTGTAATAATATATTATTTTTGAGATGAAAACTGTAAATCAAACGTCTAATATATTTTCATAAACTGTAAATCAAACGTCTTATATATTTTCATAAACTGTAAATCAACCGTCTAATACATTTTCAAAAACTATAAAAAAAGTTTTAATACATTCAAAAACTATTAATCAAACTTTTAATACATTTTCATAAACTCAAAACTGTAAATCAACTTTTAATAAATTTCAAACCGATATTTACTACCTGTATGATTTGCCCTACATTTATTCCCCTATTTACCTGCAGTAACTTAATCTTCAAGAATAGATTACGTCATCGTCTTCCCTGCCGTTAGCGTTCGATAATTGGATCCACTATTTAGGCCATAAGCTGTTACTTAGTATTTAATAACCTCCAAAGTTGCAATCACTTTATTCAACATTTTATCGACCATCAATCACAAATTAACATGCTAATTTTCCTTATTTTACATTATTTAACATTTACAGTTTCCAAACATCTCTTTAAAACATTTCCATTTACGTTAATTATTATTTACAATCACCAAACGTTCATTTACAACCTTCTTACGCATGTGATTGATCAGTTAAAACTAGCAATCACGTCTTGTTCAATTTAATTTAGTCCATCATCAATTACAAATGTTTAAACACCTCAGGTCACCTACAGGTCATGTCCTCTGCCGGAACCACAGTCTTGGAGGAACAGGTATACACTCAATCAGGTATTTTAATCAAGACCTTCATTGATTTCCACTAACATGACAGACGGCCCCCTCACCCATCCCTCTCGCACCACCTCACCTCCTCCTTATAACTCTCTTGCCAACTCTCTATAAAACAATAAATGTAGAGGGATTGAACTCAACTGTGAAGGGATTGAATTCTACTGTGAAGGGATTCAACTCTACTGTTAAAGGATTGAACTCGACTGTGAAAGTGAGTGAATTCTACAGTCAGTAACATCGCTACTTTTTTTTGGTTCGTGTGGTGAGATATGGAGAAACCCGTCTACTTCTGTCCCATGTATATGTGGTTAGATTGACGACGCTGTCTACTGATACCGTCTATTTGTTCAAGGTTACAATACTAACTAATACTGTTGTTTATCAAAGTTGGACAAAACTATTTCTATCGTCTGTAAGGGAGAAGAAGACGAGAACTATTAACTTTTGTTGATGTTATGAAAGAAAAAGTAAGTTATCGTCTTATGTTGACTGTTGTGTGGTCAGAGTTGTATGGGGAGTGATTGCCAGCGAGGCTTTGGTAGGTAATGGCGGTCTGTGTGTTGGCTGTTTTGGGGGACTACAGAGATTCCGATTTCAGAGGCAATGGAGGGAGGGTAGGAAGGGAGGGGGAAGGGAGGGAAGGAGGCAGAGACGGATGGAGGGATGGATAGGGAGAGAGGGAGGGAGGGAGGGAGGGATAGGGAGGGGGCAAAAGGAAGGACTTGGAAGGAGGTAGAAAAAAATAAGGAGATTTGAAGGAAGGAAGGAAGAGAAATAATATCCTGGGAAAGACGATAAAAATTTTTACAAAAAAGGATAAAAAAAATTGGTTTTGAGGGAATTGGAAGAGTACGAGGAGGAGGAAGAAGAAGAGGAGGAGGAAGAAGAAGAGGAGGAGGAGGAAGAAGAGGAAAGAGGAAGAAGAGGAGGAGGAGTAAGAAGAAGAAGAAGAAGAAGAAGAAGAAGAAGAGGAGGAGGAGGAGGAAGAAGAAGAGGAGGAGGAAGAAGAAGAGGAGGAGGAGGAGGAGGACGTAGGCGAGGACGAACCTTGGGGACGTCGCTTGTGAAATTGCTAATTTAACTCTGTATAGTGCAATTTGCTGGTAATCTTATCTGGAAAGGTAAGCCGACGGCAGTATAGTGACATGGGTATAGTGTTCCCTCACCATACAAGGCTCTTACACTATCCTGTCTGTCCGTCACTCTGTCTGTCGGAAAGTGTTAGACAGACAGACAGACAGAGTGTACAATTTTCTTTCTCCTTTCCCCTCCCGTAGGATTAACTTGGAGAAATGTGTGTTGATCATTATGCATCTCCGCGGCTCTCGGTTCCCGTAGGACAATCTTATGAAGCTCGATCATCATCAGCCCTGCCAGCTATACCTTGTTGGTCTTGTTTTACCGAGTACAAGTATACCATTTGCTGGCTGGCTGGCTGGCTGGCTGGCTGGCTGGCTGGCTGGCTCTCCTTGTTTCTTTATTCTCTTTTATTTTCTTTACTTGAACGTTCTCTCTCTCTCTCTCTCTCAGTAATAAATCATCTAATGTACACAGTTTCCTTCACAGTAACTCAAGAGCAAGATATCAAGAGAACGAACAAGAACACTTTCAAATATGAACAATTCGCCTCATCTTTGAAAATAAATAAATAAATAAATAAAATCTTCACCAAGAACTTATTTAAAAACAAAAGAAAAATGTAAAAAAAAAAATCCTATAAAAAAATCGAGACTGTGACTATGAACTAAAAAAAAATAATAAACTAAAAATAAAAGAAAGAAAAGTCGGGACCGTGACTACATAAAGACGGGGTAAAAAAAAAAATCCTTACAAAACCAAAACCGAAAAATAAAACCACGAGGGGGAGCGACATAGCGGTGGTTTATAAATACTAGCCAAGAAGTCTTAAAAAACACGTATGTTGGTATTAAACCTTCTTACAGCGACGTGTGTGTTAAGACTACTGAGGGAGAGGAGGGGGGACACACACACACACACACACACACTACAGGGAAGGAGAGAGAGAGAGAGAGAGAGACTGACTAATTCTAAGGACCCTCTTAAACCACTACTTGAGAACGTGGACACCCTATTAGAGGCCCACGGGGAGGTCCTCGAGGTAGACGCTCCAGTTGACTGACATGACCCGGAGTTAAAGGAAGAAGTTTTAGTAATTAGCTTTATTAACTATACAAGTTGGGGGAAGTGGAGTGTGGTGCCAGGCACGTATATGGTGAAGGCTTAGTAGACAGACAGACAGACAGACAGACAGACATTTTTCAGGGGTAGGGGGTGGGGTGTGCGGTACTTTTATTATCTCCCGTCTGTACATTTTACACTGATAACTTTTTTTTTTATCTTAATCCAGGTTGACAGAGATCACCTCAGCCTAATGAAGATGATTGTGCCCACTGCCAACAATGGTCTGTGTTAGACTCAGAGGTGACCAAGATTATTCCCCGCCACTTAAATGTGTAGAATTATCATTATGTAACAGCAGAAGCAACAGCACCCACAGCAACAGCACCCACAGCAACAGCACCCGCAACAACAGCACCCACAGCAACAGCACCCACAGCAACAGCACCCACAGCAACAGCACCCACAGCAATTGCACCACAAACTATCTCAGGAGCAGTAATCTTTGACCAGTGTTACATTTACAATCATTGGTGGGAGATGAACCACAAAAGCCACCACCCCTGATTGTGTTGTTAACTGTCAGATGAACACACACACACACACACACACACACACACACACACACACACACACACACACACACACACACCTGACTTCTTTTCTGTCTCTGGAAACTGAACGTAAACAAACAAACAAACTCAAAAACAAAAATACAGAAATCTAAATCACACACCGATACCATTTGACAAAGTTGCCTGAAGATTCGCCCGTCCGGCTTATTTCTAACTAGGAATAATTAAACACCTTAACGCTACCTGGGAGACCGGGGGGGGGGGTAATCTTCAGGTGACTCCATTATACATAATCTTGTCAGTCAGTCAGTCAGTCAGCGGGTTAACTGGTTATATTTACCTTGGCTGACTGTTATGACTCACTAATCTGGGTTAGTTTAACATTATCTATCTACCTAAGTATGTATGTATGTATGTCGGTAGGTAGGTAAAATTCATGGATCCCGTCGACAACAATTTTATTTATATATTATTTCTCAGTGGTGTTTCTTTTACTTGTGTCTCATTGCTAGTTAAGTGTACCGACATTCTACAGCTAAGACATACAGTATATCTCACCTCAGTTATCCTGCAAAATCTATCTAACTGATAACATAATCAATATCCAAGAATGTCCTATATTTATTTATAGCATATAAATCAAAATCTGTAAACGCAAAAGACGCCCTGGAATATATATTTGTGTGTGTGTGAAATCTTACTTCAATATGGACAGCATTATGAGACATTGAACATTAGTATAGTTTACCTGTTAAATAAAAACAGAAAACGAAAAAGAATCCGTTTTCTCTTACAAGTTGAAGGGGATACCACACCATTCTTGACTACCTCAAATATCGAAGAGGGATTTGAAAGTGGAGTTAAAGATCTTTATTTTTTGAGCTTAAATCAGTATATGAAGTCAATGGTATTTGTTCTGGTACTATTTCGCAGTGAAAACTTGTTATAATCATTAGACACACTATCATAACATGACCTGACAGTGACTGAAATCTATACAGTGACTTGCTTGAGATTTAAGGATTACGGCGTAAGAGCGAGAAAGAGGCCCCAAGGTCACCTCCTCCAGGCTCACTAATCACCTCAAGAGTAATCACCAGAAGATCTAAACAGACAAAGTGAAGGAAACTGTGATAAAATTCTCAATACTTCAAAGGAAAGGAAAGGAAAGGAACCTAACCTAACCACGTTATTTAAGACTCACCTGCACGTATGGTAGAGAGACACACCTGTAGTAACGTGAGATAATTCACTCAAATATCATACAAGAATTACGATTTTTTTATACGTTTTCGAAATATGTAAAAGTTCATTAAAGTTGTATGTTTATTTATTTATTTTTTAATTTCTTATAAAATTCACCAGGTGTTACACTTTAATCTACTGACACAAATTACTGTTACTAATTAGATTTTCATACAGAACTATAAAATATGAGTTCGCAAATTAATTAATAATGATAAAGGTAAGCATATCTAGCACACATTCCTTATAAAAATAAATAAAATAAAAATATAATCCAGACACGAACTTATAAATGAAAAAAAAAAACAAAAAAAAAAAAAAACGTAAAGCAAAACCATGAAACAAAAAACAAAAAAACTCGACCGACTTTTTCCAGCTTGTAATCGGGACCAGTCATGATATTTATTGTTCCAACTTACAAACAAAGACTTTTATCAGCTGTACCTCCGACCACAACACACCCGGGCGATGCAGCTCTACAAGGTTAATCCCTTATGTGCGAAGCCAACCCCTTATTAGTAGACGCCAACCCCTTATAAGTACGAGGCCAACCCTTAAGTACGAGGCCAATCCCTTCAGTACCAAGAATCAACCCACTGAGTAAACTATTCCATAAGATTTAATTGTTCTTGGTTTAGTGCAATAAACCTCATTACACGTTTAAAGACTTTAGTCACTGAAGCGAAGTAGTAACATTATAGCGTCAAAACATCCATCAGTCAGGTCAGCAAACACAATCACTGGGTTAACTAAACGTAACTAAAAATAAGATAGGAATCCCAAGAGGTATAATGGCCATATTCACCAACAATCTTTTCATCAAGCAATATTTACATCACCTCGCAGCTTGAAATAGGTGAAGGGATCAAATTCTACAGTCGATTTTCAGTGTAGTTTGGATTCTTACATACGCTCTAACTTCAACTCGTAGCCCGTGTGGACCAGCCAGATTATGTTCTCAGTATTGATACAACAACAGTGGGAAATCTGATGTATGTATTCCTGATAATTTCGGACGTATCTTATCGTACAACCATTGTCAACATCGTCAGTACACAGAACATCTCCTTGCTCTCGTTTCAAGATAAACACTCCATGAAGCTGGTGTTGGCAAGGCTCCCTGAAGCACTATTATAACACAATTTACTTGATTTCTGATAAGAGAAATTTTACAGAATCATCCACAGTTAAGTAACTGTGTCAAGACTTAGATAAGCCATATTTCTTATTTCTGCATACAGGGAAGTGAGGTTAAGATACCAGCACTATCAAGATAACATACCAAAGGGGCGAGAGGAGTAAAGCCACTACACTAGCTACTGAATACCGAGAACCACGAAATCATATCAGGAACTGCGCAGCCGCCCCCATCGTAACAGGAAGAGACTTGTTGGCGATGCTGATACTAAATACATTATTTGTCACTGTTGTTAGGCAAGAGTGTGGGAAGACTAGTTAAATGTACACTCCCCTTCACTAGTGCGTTTACAGGGACTCGTCATATAAACATTCCACAAATCATTATCATCGAGGATATTTGTTTTTATATTGTTGTACTTTGATTACATAGTTTGTTTACTTACTGTGAGTTTCCTTCTGTCGAATGTAAACAAACACAGGGCTGTCACACTGCACAAAACCTGACGAGCCCCTGTAACACATTAGTTAAGGGGACTGTATACTGTACATGAAGCCACGTTAAGTGATCCTTGTACAGTAAAAATAAGTAACAGGGAGATATAACAAATGTTTAAAGTATAAGTAACAGAGATACAAGAGGTGTTTAAAGTATAAGTAACAGAGATACAACAGGTGTTTTAAGTATAAGGTACGGAGATATTACAGGTGTTTTAAGTATAAGAAAGCAGGTGTCTTGCTTCCCGAACGCTTCACTTGTTTTCAATGGTAATAAAGGAGGAGTTTGCTTGGGTGGGTAAACAGTTCCATGACAAAACCCAAACGGCGTTGTCATTTGTCAACACTAACCTAACCTAACCTAACCTAACCTAACCTAACCTAAACATAAAAGTGTTTTATTGTGTATATGAGACTGGGGTTTCGTCCGTTGGGGTTTTATCCGGTCACCGGGAAAACAGATAAGTGTGGTGTTTACAACGGCTGGTAGATACAGGTAGAGCAGCTGGCGTTGGAGTGATACAGTTGAGTGAGCTCCTGTAATATGCTGTTAACCTTGGTGATTATTCCTCATGTAAACTTCATTCCTAATCTCATAATCTCATCTACCTACCTATTCATTCCTCTCTCTCTCTCTCTCTCTCTCTCTCTCTCTCAACACACTCTGGTCTGATGGAAAGATAAAGGAGATTAGATAACTGGACAAAGCCTGTCAAGACACGAGTGACCTGCCCGCTTGCGTTCCACCACTGACCGTTCAACACATTGTAAACATAATCTCCTGCGGCTATATTAGTGGAGGAAGGGGTGGATGAAGGGGTAGGGGGGGATAGGGTGATGGGGTGGGGGTGATAGGGTGGGGGGGATGAGGGGTAGAGAGATGAGGGGTAGAGGGATGAGGGTTGGCAAACAGACAGACAGACAGACAGACAGACAAACACGAAACAAGGACAAAAAGCCTACGCCAATACACTCAATTTTAGTTCAATTTACTGATAATGATAAGAAAACGAGTAATATTCTGAACATATTTTTTTTTATCAGTTTATACTAGCTAATACCTATATTATGTTCCCTGATATAGCTATTAAGAGATAGTAAATAGATTAAACTATATATTAACTAGCAATGACTATAATAATGCAATGCTGTTAGTTAGTGATGCAGGCATCGAGACTGGGGTTAAATAAAGGTGATATTATAACTAAGGTATAAACTAGTATCAAACCAGTAGTGAAAACGTATTGTAATGATTTTTAAATGAGAACAATATTGATCTAGGAGAGAATTAGGTCAATATTAGTCTGGAAATAAGTATTGTACATGACTAGAGAAAGTTACGAAACACTGTCATTAACTCGAACTCATTAGGAAGCTTCAAATATAGGTTAGGGAGATAGAGGAGTGATAAGAGGCTAAGGTGGAAAGTGAGGCTGTCTCGTACATGGACCAATAGACCTAGTGCAAATTACCTTTATTTTTTATATTTTTAATAGAAGTAGTTTATTAACACCTTGGGTACTAAAGTGTCTCTCAGTGTGTGCTTAATAAAATCATCTGGTGGGAGTTAAATAAAATAGTCAGTGGCGTCAAGTGGTGTAAGGGTTAAGGTCGGCTCCTGGCTTCAATAATAAGTGAACGGAAATAAAGTCACAGGAAAAAAGTAATAGCTTATTTAAATACCATTAAAGATTCAAGTAAGAGTTTTAGTTTAGATTTAGTTTAGTTTAGTTTAGGTTAGTGTAGGTTAGCTTAGGTTAGGTTAAACAGTTTAAGTTAGGTTAAGCAGGTGAGATTAGGCTTAGCATGTTAGGTTAGATTAGGTTAGGTTACGTTAGGTTAATCTTAAGGTGACATAAGCTGAGGAGGGCTAATCTTCAAGTGATCTCTTGACACCTATATTTCTTAGTATAAAAAACCACCAAAAATAGTTCCTGTGTGTATATAAAATAATGGTTGCCCTAGGGCCACCTAGACGTGAATTTGTTGAAGGTGTAAAAGCTGTGGCTAACACAACAACCACACCCTAAGTTAACGAGCTGCATTACCCAGTGTCCAGGAATAGTCCGATAAGACCGGACAACTCGTCAACTGCACTGGCTAACCATTACCCCCGGAACACGATCCGCAAATCGATTAACATCCACGTTCCTAATTACTGCTGGGTAGACAGAGGCAAATGGCGTCAAGAAATTTGCCCCAAAATGGGACTGCCCAGTATGGGCCAATAGGCCCGCTGCAGTTTCCTCCATTCTTATGTTCTTATGTTCTTATAGCTTCACCCTGCCCAGGGATTAAACCCGGGTCCAATCGCTTGCGAGGCGAGTATGCTGACCTTCACTCTCACCAGTATGTATACCTTTCCTCTCACCCGTATCATACAGGTGAGAAGAAAGGTATACATACTATGTATACCTTCACTCACCCGTATGTATACCTTCACTCACCCGTATGTACACCTTCACTCACCCGTATGTATACCTTCACTCTCACCCGTATGTATACCTTCACTCGCCCGTATGTATACCTTCACTCACCCGTGTGTACACCTTCACTCACCCGTATGTACACCTTCACTCACCCGTATGTACACCTTCACTCACCCGTATGTATATCTTCACTCACCCGTATGTATACCTTCACTCACCCGTATGTATACCTTCACTCACCCGTATGTATACCTTCACTCACCCGTATGTATACCTTCACTCACCCGTATGTACACCTTTACTCACCCGTATGTACACCTTCACTCACCCGTATGTATACCTTCACTCACCCGTACGTATACCTTCACTCACCCGTATGTATATCTTCACTCACCCGTGTGTATACCTTCACTCACCCGTGTGTATACCTTCACTCGCCCGTATGTATACCTTCACTCGCCCGTATGTATACCTTCACTCACCCGTATGTACACCTTCACTCACCCGTATGTATACCTTCACTCACCCGTATGTATACCTTCACTCACCCGTATGTATACCTTCACTCACCCGTATGTATATCTTCACTCACCCGTATGTATACCTTCACTCACCCGTATGTATACCTTCACTCACCCGTATGTATACCTTCACTCACCCGTATGTATACCTTCACTCACCCGTATGTACACCTTCACTCACCCGTATGTATATCTTCACTCACCCGTATGTATACCTTCACTCACCCGTATGTATACCTTCACTCACCCGTATGTATACCTTCACTCACCCGTATGTATACCTTCACTCACCCGTATGTATACCTTCACTCACCCGTATGTATACCTTCACTCACCCGTATGTATACCTTCACTCACCCGTATGTATACCTTCACTCACCCGTATGTATACCTTCACTCACCCGTATGTATACCTTCACTCACCCGTATGTATACCTTCACTCACCCGTATAATCTTTGGTCCCAATACTCGCGTCCACAAAGTCGTTCGATGCCAAGGAATGAGAACTAAGAGAAACTCCTTGACATAATGTGGAAAAAATACGGCTTACCAAACAGACCAGAGAGATATAGCCGGGTTATAGAGACACACCTAGTGTCTCTGAACCCCGTTAATTATCACAGACAGTCAGACAGTTAGACGGTCAGACAGTCAGAGAGCCAGTCAGACAGTCAGAGAGCCAGTCAGACAGTCAGAGAGCCAGTCAGACAGTCAGAGAGCCAGTCAGACAGTCAGAGAGCCAGACAGTCAGAGAGTAAGACAGGAACAAGGAGGGTCTGAAGATAACAAAAGTGATCACAATTTCCAACGAAAGAGAAGAAAAAAAACTGATCAAGGAGTTCGTTCAAGAGGCTTAAGGCAACAGTGTGGTACAGATAGTGACTCTTTATATCAATTCGTTGAAAGAGTTATCGCGGTCACAAGGCAATGCAGGTGCACACGGACGGACGACGGAACGGACGGACGGACGACGGAACAAACGGACGGACGAACGGACGGACGACGGAACAAACGGACGGACGAACGGACAAAAACCTTTAAATCATCGAAACAAAACAAACAATTAGTGAGATCTCTATCCACCTTTCCTAGCCCCGTGATATTGGCTAGTGGATGAGAGCTGCCGGTACCACCTCACACGCACCACACGAGGGGTTTCAATAAAAGCGCTGAGAAACGGCAGATTCCACCAGATTTAGCCATGACTGGGGAAGTGGGAGTGCCGTTTTATTTTCACGAGATGTTATACTAGAAAAAAAAATGACGGGAGAAATGCGTAAGAGGAGTATTTTATTTGTTACGAAGGAAATTATACAAGAATTGCGTATGGTTGTGTCATTATTTTAACTATATAGAAAAAAAAATCAATGTTATGTTTATGTTAATTCTTTTATTTACTTATTTTATTCCCATTAACCTCAGGTGTTGACAGGTACTCATAACACTCTCCTTGGTCTAATTTACACCAGGTCACTGATATCACAAATCCAGGGAGGAAGATGGGCTCATGTGGCTGTCAGATCACCGCCTGTTATTGCTGGCTTTGAAAACTGCTGATAACTGCTGCCACTAGAACTGCTGTCTACTTATGAAGTGTTATTCATGCTCTGACAGTTACGTGCTGACAGCCAAACACTGTCCTGAAAGCTGTTGTCTACTAATAACATCAACTATTATAACCTGTCAACAAACTAACTCTAGACCTGCTGTTAATTCTAGACACGAGCTATACATGTTGTACACCCTATCACTCATCCCTGACACCCTGGGCTAACTGACACCTCCTGACACCCTCACAACCTCTGCCTTAAGACTATAGACTATCGACCTCTATTATCAGTTTCAGGAAGACAACAAACTTAGAAACAGAAAAATGAACTCGAAACATTCTCCTGGGGATGATAGTGTTACGTGGCAACACTACAGCAGAGAGCACTTGAGGTGGCGGCCGTTCATTTGGGTGATAAGAGAGAGAGAGAGAGAGAGAGCTCAATCTATGTTTTATCGTCACTAGAACGTGTGTGTGTGTGTGTGTGTGTCCCCTTACTTTGAGTATCTATACCTTATTCACGTGTCAAGTGTACCTTACCCACGTGTCAAGTGTACTTTACCCACGTGTCAAGTGTACCTTACCCACGTGTCAAGTGTACCTTACCCGCGTGTCAAGTGTACCTTACCCACGTGTCAAGTGTACCTTACCCACGTGTCAAGTGTACCTTACCCACGTGTCAAGTGTACCTTACCCACGTGTCAAGTGTACCTTACCCACGTGTCAAGTGTACCTTACCCACGTGTCAAGTGTATCTTACTATATATCCTATTGACGTCTCCCCTATTTACCTTCACTTTACCTTAATTATTACCTGGAGATAATTATTACCTTACCTCCAGGTAAATATCACAGGAGTAGGTAATCGACATAAAATTTAGGGACTCGTTAATAATTTAGGGACTTCGTTATTAAGCGCCAGGGACCTCTCAGTGGTTGAAGGACCTCGTTATAATGGACCAGTGATCTCTTTATCAAGAGTCTGCGACCTTATTACTAAGGGCCAATGATCTCCCAGATCCCTTAACGTCTGGGGCCCTACAACGCCCGGGGACCTTCCAGGAGCCTTCAGTATCAGGAGTCTTGTAGACCCTAAGGCCTTCGTAATGACTTTCTTGAAACACTTACCACGGTACTGGGAGAACAGAGTGGCGCCGACGGTCTAGCTTCAGTCTCGACTGGCGGCCCCGAAAAGTACTGGGCAGGAAGATAGGTAAAGGCTTGGGGGGCTCCGGGGACATAGTGCTCCTAGTAGTCCCCGCCATGTCCGCCATCCGTTGTGCCACCATCATCGTCACTCGTCTCTCGATCTTCCTCTACTCATTGACGATAAGCCTGACGGTCCTCAATCGATGGTTAACTCACTAAACCTTTCCCACCTTACAGTACAACCCGACAATAAACTGGTCAATAATCTATGGTAACAACGACAGAGGTGGGCGGTAGGTAGGGCAGACCACGAGAGGACACGAGGCGTACTCACTAAGGCACAAGACGTAAGACTGGCAGTGTCAGTGTGTGGTAGCTCTACCAAAAGGTTAGTGACTCACTTCACCAGATAATATGTAGATAAGGCTCGTTGGCTAGTCCACGAACCACAATCTCCTTTATCTTTTTGTTATGCTAAGTCAATTAACACAATTTACTACGCGTTATTAATTGACCTATTTCTTTAACCAAATTTGATAAACATTAAACTAAGGTAAATCAGGTATCATAAACACTTAAGTAAATTAGTCACCAGGTAAACTCCAGCAACCATTACCGTAAATCCATCATTTTTGTGACGAGGAAAATTACCAACAAGATTTTAAACCCACACGAAGGAGGATCCATTGAAGGTGACTATTACAATGAGTCTCGTGTCCCATACCACCAGAGGTCATCAGAGGTCATCTATAACACGATACGGTGAAGGTCATGTGTTTTGAGAGGTCATCATAATTGTTTGGGCCAGAGAGAGGATCTTATCGCACTATCTGATTATAAAACAAAAGGTGAGTCTGCCTACACCTGGACACAGAGCCTTTGTAAACATAACGAGAGAATCTTGGTTGGTGAAGCTCCTCCCCAAAAAATCAATAACAATAACACACACACACACACACACACACACACACACACACACACACATCTCTTTAAACCAAATCCATCTTCCTATCTCATCCATATTCATTACCTGGATTCCACCTTTACCTGTGAACACCAATTAGGACTTAAAACCTAACCTAACCTATCACCAGGTACTCTTAGTATTAATGTCCATCATCAGCATCGACACACAAACAGACAAAGGTACACTCATCTCTGTCAACATAACCCTCCACCCAAAGGTACACTCATCTCTGTCAACATAACTCTCCACCCAAAGGTACACTCATCTCTGTCAACATAACTCTCCACCCAAAGGTACACTCATCTCTGTCAACATAACTCTCCACCCAAAGGTACACTCATCTCTGTCAACATAACTCTCCACCCAAAGGTACACTCATCTCTGTCAACATAACTCTCCACCCAAAGGTACACTCATCTCTGTCAACATAACTCTCCACCCAAAGGTACACTCATCTCTGTCAACATAACTCTCCACCCAAAGGTACACTCATCTCTGTCAACATAACTCTCCACCCAAGACTGAAATTCATACAGGTGTAACTATAATTAATTTACGAGTATATGTCAAGGCAATTCAGTTTAATCACACGTATTATGTAATCCTCCACGAGTATTACAACACATGAACAAATATTACAGGTTACAGCTGGTATTAAATCAATTATGTAAGTTAATTTTGTAGTCTTATACTGTTATTATGTTACAGTATCTTATTTTTTTATTTACTGTTACTCTATCAGTTTATAATAATAATAATAATAATAATAATAATAAGAAGAAGAATAACAGAGACAACAACAAAGACGAATAACTATAACAACAACAATAATAATAGTATGATAATAATAACAGCAACACTAACAACAATAAACAACAACAAAAACAATAACAACAATAACAAAAAGATTACAACATGGACAAGCACAAGAGAGTCACCGACCACACATCAGCAATAACACCTCACAATCTCAACCCTATACTCCAGTAAAAGACCCGAAAATATAATTACTTTTTTTTTTTATCTTTCTCATGATATAAATATTATCTTTCCCCCCCCCCCCCCCCCCCCCCCCCCCCCCCCATGAATACTTACCACACCCCCTACAAGAACTTGAAAATGTTGGGGTTAAATCATCGTACTCAAGGGGTTAAATCATCGTACTCAAGGGGTTAAATCACTGTAATCAAAAGGTGCTTCACTAAATCAAGTTTCTATATCAAACAACTAGTATTAAAATATATGGACAGTAACACACACACACACACACACACACACACACACACACACACACACACACACACACACACACACACACACACACACCTCACAGATAATACGGTAATAAACAACAATGCCTTACACTCACAAAGTCATGTATTACAGCGATAAGCTCTTACAACATATTGCAGTTTACTTCCTTCTCACCTCCCACACGACGTTACGACTCAGATGGCGCCACACTTAGCCACACTAATAAGTCCCAAGATTTATAAATTATGATTCATCTTTACGTACATACAAAGGTACAACGGACGGGTAGATATTGTTTAAAGAATGTTGGATTGACACAGACACACAGAACTGACCGCCTTACTCGTTTGATTGTCTATGAATAATAATGAAATTGTCACTGTGTGTGTGTGGGCCGGAACTGTCAAAGCACTTCATGTACTTCGCGTTGTAATCTCCGTAATGTCACACACCCGTCTTACCTGAGTGATACGCCCCCCCCCCCAGGTGTTCCTCAAAGGGACGCAGCCACGACCAAAAAAAAAAAAAAATTGTATTGATAAAAGAAATGATTAACGTATAGGCCTGAGTTGGTGGGAGGAATACGTATATAGGGACCGATAAATGGGGTAAAATAAGCTCCTGCAGACTCCTGACGACAGCTGCTGTGTGTGAGTGCTGCTACTACTACTGGTGGTGGTGGTGGTATCAATGTCTTGGTCGTGATTACAGTGTTTATCTTGTCATCTCCAGTACGATGCTAATCCCTTACCCTCACCCCCTCCCTGAGTACAATGGACTGGTCTTTACTTCTTAGGGCAATGACTTAAATAATCCCTTGGTTACACTGATCGAATATTTTTGAGTACGATAAAACGGTACTGAGTGTGTTAAGTCATCGTCCTCTGGGGATTAAGATAATTTTCTTTTTTATACCCACACAGTACAGAAGCGAATCAAAGCGTGATTCATCTGCGATTAAAAAAAAAACCCATATGGAATTCTGTACCAATATTCATAATACTGAATAAAATCACACGAGGAGGTAAGATCAAGAACACCATTTCATCCTAGTAACGTGTCATACAGTACTAGAACTATGAGAGCAAAAATTCCACGTTTAGTGTCACATCAACAGTTCTTGACCAGAGAGAACCTTGAATATAAAGCTTGTCTTTGTATAATCCTAACTGGCTTCACCTGTAATAAAATTAGGTTTACCTGTCGTTCCTTGTAGTTACTTAAGTCGTCGATATATTATTATTGTTGAGAAAAAAATAACTGCCTGGGAACAAATGCTAAAAGTGGGAGGTGGTTGCCTGTATGTATGAGGGTGACGGGACGGGGCGGGGCGGGGCGGGGCGGGGCGGGGCGGGATGGGACGGGACGGAGCGGGGCGGAGCAGGTATACCACTTCACAGATAAAGGCCAGACGGGGCGTTACATAAACTGGGGTTAATGAAAGGCGGCGTTGATGAGGGTCGAGTCTTACCTGACAACATGAGATCCCCTTCTGTTGTTACCTAACGAGACACTTTCTTAGTACGCAACTACGAGAGAGAGAGAGAGAGAGAGAGAGAGAGAGAGAGAGAGAGAGAGCAAAAAACACCTCAACCACCACAACACAACCAAATATCTTCCTGTTGTGACGTGATCTTCATCGATGACCCATGAACCTTTCCTTAGTGTCGAAAAAAAAAAAACTACTATCGCCTTGGACCAGCTGTGAAATTTTGACAAAGCTCAGAATAGAATTGTGTACGCCAGCCAGCAAGTGAACAGACAGACAGACAGACAGACAGACATATAGACCTACCCGCAAAATTAATGTCGTATTCTATAAATATTAGATTTTATCACGAAATGTACTTACTGTTTCTGAATAAATTTACAAATAATCAACAGAGAAATAATTACATAACATTCCCTCGACATTTTCCAAGACTGGCCAATATCATAGGCTACCTCTCCTCACACGGCACCAAGCGGTACTTATCACCAGACACGCTAATTAAAACTGCCTTTATCATCCATGTCACCACCCCGTCACCAGTCCTGACACTCTACTTACCAGTACATTAATTTTATCAGTTGCGTCACCTTGTCTGTCACCATTAACACCTCATATAAACAATGAGTTCGAATATCTACTATTTACATCTACTATTAATCTACTTTAATCCACAACTACTTATCCAGGTCCTATGCACATCGTAGTGGGGTGTGTGTGGTTAGATTAAGTTTCTCGAAAATCGTTAAATTCACACATAAGATTAATCTCAGCCTAACATTAACCTAACCACATTCTCAATGCATATTTAACCAACACAATGAAATGTTTATAAATAGTTGAAGTAACACCTGCAGTAACAAACTTATCGGAGGTAGACCAGAGAGTATCAAGGTACAAGTTCTACCACCTGTTAGAGATTGATAATAACGAATCACTAACAATATTTGGACACACTGATTGATAACTGAAACTACAGGTACATCTAATCAATGTATGCAAACAGGAAAACAAAATACCAGGTGCAGAACATATACTCAATAGTCACATAACTCTTCAAAAGTTTTCTCTCAGTTACCCCAAAATATTATTAGTTTTCTGTGACACTTCAAGAGGGGAAACTATAGAAACTGGGAACTCTCATGGTTACACATATACTAGTGAAACTTTACGTATACTCTGAATGAAGGGTTGAGGGTAGTTTGTTTATTTATTATCTGTAAAGGTAAGTGACCAATATACCTACTTGTTATTACCCAAAACAATAATGAACACTAATGAACAATACTGAACATAACTTCACTCTTATTATCATCCAAATAATTAAATTAAAAGTAATGAACGCAGCATTCAACAGTTATTAATGATAAATCAAATTAATAATCATGATCACAGAAGCAGTTTTACATCATCAAAGTTATATTAGACGCACTGTAGTGAACATAGGCCTCGTCATATTAAATTACTAACACAAATTACCTTTTCTTTCTACACAATAAAATACGCATTACTTTGTAGTGGATTCCTCCCCTACAAGCACCGAACCTTCTCGAATTCCCCAGCCTACGCCTCTAGCGCCGCCAACGGAGCGGGGGTCAACTATCTACCCACGCCTACCCCCGCCTTATAAGGCCTGACACCGCTGTGACCAGTTCTTTTTCTACCCAGTGCCACCAGCAAGCAACACCTCCTCCACCGCGCCAGCCGTGCGGCTGCCACTCCCGCCAGCGACCTTGGCGTCCCTCAAGCCGCGTGTCCCTCCTCTGGGCCCCCTCACCACCCAGCTCTCTCTACTCAACGCTTATTACCATGCTACCTACTCGGCAACAAGCTGTATTGTACATCCAATACAATATGTATACAGTGAGCACATTGTGAGTTTCCTTTCTCCATCCATCTTGAAAGTGAACCAATATCTCATACCCCTACAACTTATCCCCATGGCAGCAGTAGTAGTAACATAATAGTGGTTTATTCTGATGAAGACCAAATCTTTTTGTATTGTGACTGGATGCAATATGTTTTTATAAAGAATACATTAGTTAAATCATGATTGGTGTTTCACCCTTCTTCCCACTCTCGATATGGTCAATGAAAAACCCAACCCAATGCCTAGCTTACTCTGCCCGCCACCTAACGAGCTACATACTGTCCAGGGGGTCTGGTGGCAGCGACCTTAAAATTAAGAGTAGATTCAAGTTATCCCCTTAGGATTAGTGACCCCCAGAATGGGCAGTATAAATTGGCCGACAACAGTTGCAGATATTGACTATGACACAACAGTCACTGAATGCCGCATAGATCTGTGGCTCAACTAACTCAACACAGCCAGGGTAGCTACTTATGTATTAGGATATTTAATATTAAGGTAATAAAATGGCGGCGAAGGTGTGGCTATTGGGGGAGGCTGGAGGCCACGTTAAAAAAAATGTAGTAGTAGTAAATATTAGCCTTACTTACAAACAAAACTTGAATTATGAGTGTAATGGACGTCTTGGCTTTAAAGATTTTAGGCCAAACAAATCCCAGAGTGACGACTATAGATAAACTCATTGGCTGAAAGATTAGCACATGTGTTTAAATGTGGAAGTATAGACAGCACTCACCCTGGAACACAAACACACACACACACACACACACACACACACACTGAACTCTCATTTCCTAAGTGATTTTTGTTCCTGTAATGATAAGTTAAAGTTTCCTGGAACACGCCATTAAAACTTAATATAAAAACCTATCAAAAACTAATTTATATTTTAATAGGTGATAGACGAGCAAGTTTATCGTGTGATGAAAATAATTAGTCTCTTTTTTTTATATATAGTGTGTGAAGAAGGTGTCTAGAACATACACTATCAGTAAGGTGCCTCATCATCTTTTAATAGACCTGTCATCACTGTCCATTATCACTATCACCATCATATATCATCTTCATTACGATAACCAAGTATCACCACCATCAGTGACAGTAACATTATCAAAATCATTATCTCAATTATTGTGACTTCCTCATCGCCATCAACCTCACCAACGCTGTCAACCACAATCGTCGTCACTATCAACATTATCCATTATTTTCATCTTCAACGCCATTATTGTCACAACCATTGTCACTATATCTCCATTATCCCCCTCACTACCACCTTCACCAACACCCTCACCAACACCCTCACCAACACCAGCACCCTGCATCGGTTGGTGACACGTGACGGAGGGGGGGCGAGGGGGAGAGACAGGTCTTTAAAATGCATAGGTTTGGGCTAGGCTGATGCGCTTGTGAATTTGGTTCGCTGATTTAGACGAGGGTGAGGAAGCCCGCCTCTAGATGCTGGAGAGAATGATTAAATGCTGGGGCGGGATGTATACATATAAATTTAAGGAAGGAGGGTGGTGATGGTGATGATGGTGGTGGTGAGGGTGGTGATGGTGATGATGGTGGTGGGGATGGTGGTGGGGATGGTGGTGGTTGGGATGAGGGTGGTGGTAGCGAGGTGTCGTTTATGGTGGTGTGGTGACTTTAGAGGTATTGTAGTGGTAAGCCTAAAGATGTGTCGTAGAGAGATTTATTGTTTGAAAAGGACGATGATCTGTGCCAGTGAGCTGTAGGAAGTCTTGTCCAGTGGTGAAGACTGAGGTTTGGTGAGGCTGTGTCGGTGTGGTGAGGAGGATGCGAGAGGAATTGCAAATCTATGAATTTTGCGAATCAGGTAAAATTCGTATCTCTTCTTCCTCCTCCTCCTCCTCCTACAGGAAGTGAGACCTGGCCGTCAGGGAGTGACAAGGCCTCGTAGATCACGTCGAAGGCGTCTTCTTGGTAGGTGCAGGATCGATAAGTTTCCCGCTGCAGCTACTCGGGCATGACAAGGGCCCCCCGTATTGTGCGAAACGAGACCTCAAATTCTTCCCTGAGACAAACGACCTGAACATCATAGAGCAGCGGCCTTTAATCCCAAAGCCCGAATATTGTGAATGGCGTCCAAGAATTTTGTACATGACGACCCTGATTAATAATGACCATAAATGTTCCCAACAGGAGAAACAAGACAACCAGAGAAGGCACACACCTCACCCCTGCCACACCGTTGACACTGGAATGGGAAACTTCACGACGTCATTTCACTTGTTCGCTAGCGTAAATGATCCTACAAAGTCTCCAGGCCAAATTTATACAGTTTTGAATCTACAGTTCCTGAGATGAGGATTATTAATTTTGTCAGTGTGATCTTGACCTTTTCATATTTGTATAGGGCACCGAAGAGGGTCTCCACACTTAACTCCTACAGTAGATTATGATACATGTAAACTTATTAGTAACTTTTGTTGTGTCTTTCGTCGAGGAATATACTGTAAACCAATAAGCCTCTCCCTGTACTGAGAGAACTATAACTGTGGCACGACTCAGGAACGTGAATTACTACTGGCGGAAGTGAGGACCCAGAAGCACCGCTGAGATGACCGAGTGACCCAAGAGAAAACACTGTAAGAAAGTGAGGAACTGAGGTAAGTGGGGATACACTGAGGAAAATGATCCACCGGAGTAAACGAGGAAACACTGAGGATACTGAGAGACAGATGGAGCAACACGACAGCCACTGCGAGAAATAATTAACTCAATAGGGAAAAGTTAACTGCTGAGAAAGTTTAAACCGCACCGCACAGCCTGGACATTCACCTCGCGGCCAAGAAGGACTGCCGACCCCCCCCCCCCCCACCCCCCACGCGATATCTCGTATCCCGTCTTGGAGGAAATCGAAGGAAGACAATGCCTAGTTTACCACCAGCTGAAGTTGTGTCCCCGTCCAACTAAGTTTTATTAGAGAGAGAGAGAGAGAGAGAGAGAGAGAGAGAGAGAGAGACACTCCACCCCATCCATCCATACCCACGACGACCTCCTACCACGACGACCTCCTACCACACACACACACACGTTCCTCATCCATCCATCCATCCATCCATCCATCCATTCATCCATCCATCCACCAATTACATCCTCCATCAGCGCGTGGCGGCGTGTAGTCCGGGCTGGTGATTGGGTAAGCCAGACTGCAGTGTGTGGGCGATGCACTTCCCTACAGGTTAAGTGTTGAATATGTTATCTGTCACATGTCGAGAGATGGGGATGGAAGAGAAGGGTGGGGAGGAGGAGAGGGAAGGTGGGGATGGAAGAGAAGGGTGGGGAGGAGGAGAGGGAAGGTGGAGAGGAGGAGAGGGAAGGTGGAGAGGAGGAGAGGGAAGGTGGAGAGGAGGAGAGGGAAGGTGGGGAGGAGGAGAGGGAAGGTGGAGAGGAGAAGAGGGAAGGTGGGGAGGAGGCGAGGGAGGGGAAGGAAGAGAGGGAGGGGGTTGGAGGAGAGGGAGGGGAAAGGTGGAGAGGGAGGGAAGAGAGGGAGAGTGAGAAAGAGGAGAGGGAGGGGGAAGAAGGAGAGGGAGGGGAGGGGGAGGAAAGGGAGAGAGAAAAGGAGAAGAGAAAGGGTAGAAAAGAGGAGAGGGAGAGTGAGGAGGCAGAGAAGGACGGTGGGAAGGAGGAGGAGGAGAAAGGGGAAGAGGAAAGGAGAAGAGTATTTGGGAAGGAGAGGGGGAAGGCTGAAGGAGAAAAAGGGAAGAGGGAGAGAGGGGAAGAAACATGGAAACTGAAAAAAAAAGAAAATATCTCACCATTCCTTAATCTATAAACAATTCCACAATCAGTGTCATAAGCTGCACCCAACACTACCACCAGCACACACCCACAACAATGAACCCAGGAGAGAGAGCAACTATGAGGACCAACTATAACCTTTCTGTTGACATACCACCCAACAGAACCCTTCCTTACCCACCAGAACCCATACCCACCAGAACCCTTCCTTACCCACCAGAACCCTTCCTTACCCACCAGAACCCTTACCCACCAGAACCCATACCCACCAGAACCCTTACTTACCCACCAGAACCCTTACCCACCAGAACCTTTACCCACCAGAACCCATACCCACCAGAACCCTTATGCACACCCCTGGACTATAACACTGCGGACCTCCCTGCCTCAATGTGTTCTCCCCCATGTTAGCTTAGATCATCCTGCTTTAAATACCTTTAGTGTTTAGGGGTAAGAGAATGACGCCTCGTTGAAGAGATTTAAAAACTAGTCTTATCTGATCTCTCATTGAACTTATTATTCATTTAAAAGGGTAAACAAAAAATGGTTCTCTGAAGGAAGGAAGGAAAGAAGGAAGGAAGGAAATATAACACGAATAACAGTAAATAACAAATAAATAACGGTAAATGACACACAAAACCGCAAATAACACAAAGAAAATAATGTAAATAACAAGAAAAACTTACCAATTTTTTCCCAAGATTGACACACCTGAGCTTCCCACTTAACACATCAACAGGTACAGTAAATACCAACCTGTAAAAGAGAAAAAGAACAGGTATTAATTAATATCCTTAAAGGTAAAATCAAATAAGACCGTAAGTACAATAGGTTACATTAGTTTACGTCCAAGATGGCGCCCATGTTGTTTATACCTTCACTATAAATGGCATCATAAGTTAGTGTTATGTATAATGTTACGTTAAAACTCATGAAGAACAGACACACACGATACAGTTTACTTACTGTATTTTTACCTTCACTACAGGAGGCTTAAACCAAGAGATACGGTACACAATGCAGGGTATGTGTCTCTGGTTTAATATAACTTAAAACACTACATGAATTATCTGACTGAAATATTCAACATATACTCGAGTTCATTCCTGTGTTGTGTTGTCCAATAATACACAACAGAGCCAGAGAATTCTTACTTGTCTTAATATTAAATTTTCTAAGTCCTGGTGAGCTCTGAAGTATAAGAGAATCAAGAAGGGAAAAAAATAAAGGAAGGGAAAAAATAAAGGAAGGGAAAAATATAAACGATATAATAATAATAATAAACATCGTCTCTATAACTACATTCAGTACTAGACCATGAAATACTATTAGATTCCCTTGGTTGATGTTCATTTGTTTATGTGACGTCATTGTCTGGTATTATGGTGGGAGGAATTGATGTTTTTGTAGATTATCTTAAAAAAGTGTTTAATTTCCTATACCCTTTTATGCTTTTTATAGCGGAATTCATCATTAAAAAAGACCTTCTCAAGATCCAAAGGCAATATTTTACCCTTTTGTTATTATAATTAATACAGAACCAGAATAAAACCTATAAAAATCTTAAAATTCAGCTCGAGGAAATTCTACCACAAGGAAGAGCGAGGAAAGTAGAGACAAAAATAAGGAGGTGAGGCAGAGAGGATGGCGGCAGTATAATTAAAAACATCTGTACACCTGTTTCTGATAATACTGTAACCACATGGGAACTACTGTACCTGTATCTCACATCTACATCTGTACTTGAATTAAGGTTTCTACCCCATAGTAATTAAACTGTATACCTGTAATTTACACCCACACCTGTACCTATACCTGGGAATTTCTAAATATACGTAAAACTGTACTTCTGATTCATCTACCAAAGGCCAATGACCCCAGTTCTATTTTCATTTACCGTCTTACTTCCCTCTTATTCTACTCATCTTCCCTCTTCTTAATTCATTCCCTTCATTTATCATCACTTTTTTAACTACTCCCTGACTTCACTTGGATTAATTTCATGTATACATCTTGAGGAGTTGAGGAGGGTATCTTCAGGTGAGAGAACAAAGGGAGGGAGGGAGGGAGGGAGAGAAGGGAGGGAGGGTAGGTGGGAGGGAGGGGAGGGAGGGGAAGGTAGGAGGGAGGGAAGAAGGGGAGGGGAGAGGAGAGTATAAGTCAAGGAGGTTGGCGACACACACACACTAACTAACACCATCTGTACACACCTGGCATTCCTCGGCTGCCATGCTCACTAAGGTTGTGTGCCCTGCCAACCATACTCTCTGTGACCTGTTACTAACCCTACCGTCCAAACCCTGTCACTTGTTCCCTTACCGTCTAAACCCTGTCTCTTGTTACCCTACCGTCCAAACCCTGTCACTTACTGCCCTCCTTCCTAAGCCCTACCATCAATTCTATCTGTTATTTGTTCCCCTACCGTCTTAACCCTGCCATTTGTTCCCCTACCGTCTTAACCCTGCCACTTACACCACTACCACCCAAACCCTACCTCTCAACCCCCTCCCCCCCTTACCACTTACACCACTACCACCCAAACCCTACCTCTCAACCCCCTCTCCCCCCTTACCACTTACACCACTATCAAAATATATTCCCCGCCACACCGCTCTTACCTCCCACGTGGTAGGGAAATACACTTGGCCATTAGGGGGGGAAAACAACACTCTGGTACTTTAGATCTCCCCTGACTGACTGACTGACTGGTTGACTGACTGGCTGATTGTTTGATTATTTGACTGACTGACTGACTGATTTACTGACTGACTGACTGAAGAAAATGCCTTCCCTCCCCTCCTCTCTACACCCATGGATCCAGCTCACATTACGGGACCCTCACGATCATCCAAGACCTCTGGCCAGGCACTCCACACTAACGCAGCTTTCTCTCACAGTCAATCTTTACCAGCGAGGAAAGTTTATATAGTGGAAAACAAAGTATATTCCAAGTATAACCCAGAAGAGGATTGAGTATATCGTAACCTAGCCTATCCTTACAATAAATTATACAAATATATCCCAAGCATATACAGAAAATTATATATTTGAAAGTATTATCACATCAAAAGTATAAAGTACATTTAAAGTAACAGAAACGGATGAAAAGTATACCAGTATTTCAAGAATAATGGTAAGAAAAATAGGCACAAAATTATAAAGTAAATTCCTCGTACAAGTTAAACAGAAAACGGAGTGATAAAAAACGGGAAATTCCTCAATTAAACAAAGAAAACGAGGGTGTAAGAGGATATACTAAGGTAAACAAGGTCATGTCTCCTAGTGGTCCAAAAATTAAATAAATGTGAATATTTCGTCGCTATATTTCTCTGGCATTCGTATTTCGGGTGTTGCTGTGTGTGTGTCAGAGAGAGAGAGAGAGAGAGAGAGAGAGAGAGAGAGAGGAACAGGCCACATTTATACGTAACATTTGGATCCATTTTCTCGAGGCTGGGGAGTCTTATATATTGACACGAGGAAAGACACCCCACAACAATAACGCTGGTGGTAGTGGTTGGTGGTGATAATAGTGGTGGTGATGGTAGTGGTGGTGATGGTAGGGATTGGTGATGGTAGGGATTGGTGATGGTTGGTGGTAGTGGTCGGTGGTAGTGGTGATGGTGAGGGTTGATGGTGGTAGAGATGGTAGTAATGGTGACGGTTGATGGTGGTAGTGATGATGATGAGGTGTTGATGGTTTATGTGGTAGGTAAAGGTAACAACACACGACACAACACCAACCAGGACACAGTTATCAGAAGAAGCATCACCACCACCAGCCACCACCACACACCACCATGATGGACAATATCTCTCCCTCTATATTTAGTTCCTCAGGTGTCAATGTTACGCCTGGGAGGAATAAATATTAAAGACCACAGGTAACATGACCACTTACTATGGTCTTCACACCTCAATTATACGCTTAAACTGGTCTAGATTATAGGAGAACACTTGTATGACTAATGTGCCTTAAGAGGTATAATTAGTGAAGTGAAACCCAAAATTATAGGTAATTTTTAATTCATTTTCACAAGTAGAACCTCTAAAATTAGTTTCTTTTTAATTCATTTCCACAAACTTGTACAATATTCCTACAACATTCTCCCTCTCAGCGGTCGAGTCGCATACACACCAAGAAATTACCCAGATATTCTTCTCAGTATTGACAACAAGTCGAGTGAACATTTGCCAAGACACCTTCAGTGTTTTCCCAGGTAAATCTCTGAAGACAACTCGACGTAACTCAACGCATTAAAAAGATACAAATAAGAGAATAAACGAGCAAGTTTATCCCAGAAAGAAGGTATAGTTGTTTCCGTGAGAGAGAGAGAGAGAGAGAGAGAGAGAGAGAGAGAGAGAGAGAGAGAGAGATACAAGGAGAGATAGACAGACACAGCCAGATACACAACGAGAAATAGACACGGAGACAGAGAAAGACAGGCAAACACACACACACACACACAGGCTAGCACTCAGGGAGGACTTCTTAGCAAGGTGGGAGCGAAGAGGCAAAGCCAGTAACCACCTAATGCACGATAAAAGACGAGGTCTCCCTTGGTGGGGCGGGAGGGAGGGAGGGTAGGGAGGGAAGAAGGTTGGGTAGGGAGGGAGGGAGGGAGGGAGGAGTACTCACAGGTTTTACTGGTTATGGATTTTGCTTATAAGAAAGGTCTCCCTATATTCCTCTTCCCTTACCTCTATACTCCCCCACCCACCCCTCTCACTCCACCTTCCCTCTCTCTTCTCCTTTTGTCCCTTACCTCCATACTCCTTCCCCACTTCTCATTCCTCCTTCCCTCCCCTTCTCATTCTTCCTCCCCTCCATCTTCCACTTCTCCCCCTCCTTCTAGCTTCAGGCAGCCGTCAGGAGGTAACACGTAAATTATGCAAGACGAAGAACCTTGTAATACTCTAACATCAAATGACTTCTGAAAGACCTTATTTCCTGTGTTATTATTTATTACCCAAGCTTATGAAGGAGACTTTTACCCAACTCACTACACCAATATGAGTTACCTGAGAGAGGTAGTCAAGATGGTGACGAGGTAAGCGGCGTTTTAACCCTTTGAGGACGATGGTTTAACCCTTTGAAGATGATGGTTTAACCCTTTGAGGACGATGGTTTAACCCTTTGAAGATGATGGTTTAACCCTTTGAGGACGATGGTTTAACCCTTTGAAGATGATGGTTTAACCCTTTGAAGACGATGGTTTAACCCTTTGAAGATGATGGTTTAACCCTTTGAGGACGATGGTTTAACCCTTTGAAGATGATGGTTTAACCCTTTGAAGACGATGGTTTAACCCTTTGAAGACGATGGTTTAACCCTTTGAAGACGATGATTTAACCCTTTGAGGACGATAGTTTAAGTTGGCCGTGCTACTTCGACCTGTTCGTTTAGTAAGAAAGGTAGGAAGGAAGGAAGGAAGGAAGGAAGGAAGGAAGAGACTGCTTACAGTAGGTGTGTGTGTGTGTGTGTTAAAAGGGAAATTTTAGCTTCTCACACGGCGCTGTCTGTGTAGTGTGTCATCAAAGGCGTGGGTCAAGCGGGGGTACGTCTCTTACAAGGCGTGGGTCAAGCAGGGGTACGTCTCTTACATGGCGTGGGTCTAGAGGGAGTATGTCTCTTACAAGGCGTGGGTCAAGCGGGGTTACGTCTCTTACAAGGCATGGGTCTAGCGGGGGTACGTCACCTACAAGGCGTGGGTCGTGGGTCGGCTTTTGAGGGTATATATACTTCTTACGAGACGTGACTCCTAGGACGTGCTCTTGCTAGGACGTACTCTTGCTAGGACGTGCTCTTGCTAGAACGTACTCTTGCGAGGACGTACTCTTACTAGGACTTGCTCTTGTTAGAACGTATTCTTGCTAAGACGTACTCTTGCAAGGACTTGTTCTTGATAGGACTTGCTCTTGCTAGAACGTACTCTTGCGAGGACGTACTCTTGCGAGGACGTACTCTTACTAGGACGTGCTCTTGCTAAGACGTACTCTTGCTAGGACTTGCTCTTGTTAGAACGTACTCTTGCTAAGACGTACTCTTGCAAGGACTTGTTCCTGATAGAACTTGCTCTTGCTAGAACGTACTCTTGCGAGGACGTACTCTTGCGAGGACGTACTCATACTAGGACGTACTCTCGCTAGGACGTACTCTCGCTAGGACGTACACTCTCTAGGACGTACTCTCGCTAGGACGCACTCTAGCTAGAACGTACTCAGGTGTTCCCTAAACGCCCTGGTTGACTGTTCCATTCTGATAACACAACCACCATTTACCTTTACCACTTACCGCCACTTACTGCCTCTCTCTGTAAGTGGCTGGTGGTGTAGGCGGCTCTGTGGGGTACTGGTGTAGTCGGACAATACAATGGTCCCATCTATAGTACTACTATACCACCGCCACCCATGCCTCCACCCCTTGACCTGGTTCTATATTTTTAACTTAATTTTGCAGGTTAATGATTGCCCAAAGGGTAGGGTAGGGTAGGGTAGGGTAGGGTAGGGTAGGTTAGGTGTAATGATCTCTCGACTAATCTAATTAAGATGTGAGCGGCACGAATACTAACCTAACCAAACCTAACCTAACCAAACCTAACCAAACCAAACCTAACCAAACCTAACCTAACCTAACCAAACCAAACCAAACCAAACCTAACCTAACCTAACCTAACCTAACCCCAAGACCCACCCTACAGCAGACAGAAGCCATATCACGTCAACAAGATACCATTCCTACTGAACCCCAAAACTCACTCAGATACACATAAATTATATAGCATTATCTCAATCCCTCAAAAATAACATTAAAAACAAAATCGCATTAAAACAGCATAAAATTACCAATAAGCAAAAAATTATCTTTAAACAAAAATCACCCCAAAACATAAAAATCACCCCAAAACATAAAAATCACCCGAAACAAAAAAAATCATCTTAAAACACAAAAATCACACTAAAACAAAAAATCACCCTAAAACAAAAACAAAATCACACCATTACAACACTAAGATACGACCAAGAATCAAATGCCAACGTGTTATTGCAGCGGCTAGACACAACACAACATTCCGGTAGAGAGGAGACAGGAAAAAAGACGGCGCCGAGTTGTGTATATCAAGGTGTGGTATGTCTGGCAGCTGTCTTCTCCAGGCGAAATAGAGATCCATTTGTTTTTGTGTGTGGGTCTGTGTGGGTCTGTGTAGGTCTTTTATGTATACGAGTGATGCTTAGGTCAGGATACTGTGTGTAAGTAGCTAATTAATTGTGTAGTTAAATTTTTACAGTTTTCGGACACCTTTTATATATAGGGCGCGTGGATATGTCGAAAGAGAGAGAGAGAGAGAGAGAGAGAGAGAGAGAGAGAGAGAGAGAGAGAGAGAGAGAGAGAGAGAGAGAGAGAGAGCAACCACATTACGACAATCCTCTTAAAAAGTTCAAATACAACACACCACCGGGTCAGTAGGTCAAAGGTCAACATCACGGTTAGATTTAGATTTGTCCCGCCAGGGTGGCTAGTTTATTGGGCACCCCCTTGCATCCTCTAGAAGACGAAAGCGTAAAAAGCGTTTACAGCGCCCAACAGGGAAGCATGCGAGGTTCATGCTTACCTTCTTGACTCCTGTATTTAAGGGAGTAAGTGCCTGAAGGACCATGAATTATGTCGGCAAATTACATACAGTGACAGGATGGAGGTGTGTGGTGGGGGGGATTCCTGTTACAATACATCTGTTTATGGCAAGACGCTACCATAAGGACGAGACGGGACCCAGTAGACCTTACGGGTACAAAGACTGTCACCCCCTCCCCCAACGCACACACTACATATATCCATACACTCTGTACACCAAAAACGTCACACAAGTACACAGTGGCCCCGAATGTACACAGATTGCAATAATGTACGTACAATGATGAATATTTTAAATTGATTCAACCAAGAACAACACGAGACGAGTGTGTGTGTGTGTGTGTTCCCCTTCACTGTCCATTTGTATCTAAGTAAGCACACATAAGAAGACAAAAACGAGAAACATTTACAAACACACACACAAACACACGGCAGTACCAACAAACACAGGGTCTGGCTATAGTCCCAAGAGTGGTTACGTGACAACACATTCCGACCTGACACAGTACCTCCTGACACCACCACATACCAACAGATTAGTACCTCCTGACACCACCACATACCAACAGATTAGTACCTCCTGACACCACCACATACCATCTGACACCACGATTCACAAATGATTAAATATCTACCAGCAATTTTATTTTTATCTTATTTTAATTTTTTTCCTTCCTCACAACAAGTCTCTTAGTTAGAAATATGACCTAAATTCATCCAGTAATTAATTCTCTCTCAATAACCAAAAGCCGTACGTCACTGTACAGAAAATAACAACAAATAACTAATCACAGAAGACACGACGGTTTTGACGTGAAGTGATGGTGAGGTTTACAACATTCTGGTTCACGGTGGAAAGGTCTTTAAAAGGTCATAATAGATAATCCTAATGAAATCCCAACTAAAGAGAGAAACGTTTCTATAAGAGTTCGATCAGACAGACAGACAGACAGACAGACAGACAGACAGACAGAGACAGACAGACAGAGAGACAGACAGACAGACAGACAAGGGTTTCTGTACGGTCACTGATTCATGGGATATAAATACAATATAAAATACTGTGCTTATGTCTTACCATATCCTTCAATACTAATATAATATTTCCACACCATTTACATAAATCTAAATACACTTCATATATATACCCAGTAAAATAACAAGCTCTCTCACCGTTCTATTTTCGAAGGGGGAGATCAAAGTCAAAGGATCTTGAAGGAAAAAATATGTATTGCGTTTCAGGTTAACTGGAGCGAACCAACGTACAGTGTAACCTTATAATATGGAAGGCTATTAGTGAGTTTACTGTGAAAGATGGTGTGTTAAGTGAGTCTAAATATTTAATTATTTATTTAACGTGGATAGAAGTCTTTGTTAGTTAGAGCATTATTAACAGCAATATAACACAAAAAGTTTCAGGCGTCTCAGTTCAATTGGTTGTTATCGTTATAAAGACAGATTTTAGTCACCTCCCTCTGTTACTCTTCACAGACAGGGGCGGTCATCAACAGATACCGAGCCTGTTGTGATATACTGTCCACCTGTGTCACCTGGTGTATACCGTACATACAGGTGCTCTCCTTACCTCCATTACACTGGGCATCAAGTAGTGACCGTGATAAGAAAATAAAAGTGAGTCTCATAAGGTCAGTGTGGATACAGCTCATTGCATACCAAGTCTTCGGTTCCCCAGGAGACAGCGTGCGGCCGGTAATGTACTCGACCGTCTTCACTTCCCCAACTTGTAAGGTCAGGCAGCAGGAGTCGAGCACTGTCTCCACTCGGTCGTCGCACTACGCCTTCATGTTAGTCGTTACACATGCGAGTGAGTCTATACTGGTTCCCTCATGAATAGTGAATCACCACATATCCAGCATTGTTCTGAGACAACAGAGGTGGCAGGCACTGATCACATGCTCATGCTTGGCATACGCGGTCAGACACTCGCCACCGTAAAGGGACGTGGCAATCATGTAGGAGCGGTGACTGAGAGCTTCGTGGCCACAACGAGGTGCTTGTTATTCAACATTCCACCAGTAAGGCGAGCAAGAGGAGGAGGCTCCAGTGATTATCTCGCGGTCAACCAACGGGTCACCAGGCAGACAGTCAGCGCCCAAAGAATACAAAGTGACAGTATTGTTTATGTGTTTTCCTGCAGACACTCCTCACTCTCAGCTCTGCCTTGTGACAGGGTAACTGGTTTGATGTTGTTTGTTTTTACCTCAAGAGCCACAATAAATACTGCACCGAAAAGTCACCTGGGGTCATTGTGAGCACCTGTTGGTCACCTGCGTCGAGTTTATGAGCATTCGTGAGTGTGTGTGAGAGAGGCCGAAGGTGATCCCATAGCCTCGAGCAGCAGACCGGGTCATGTAGGTGTCAAAAAGGCTTATAGAGGCAGCTGATAAAGACAATAAGACTCCTAAATAGAATCAAATAAATCAAAATATAATCACGAACAAAACTAGAATGAAAGTGTCAAAGAGGACATAATTCTGGCCAAACTTGAACTACCAGCATGGAAATAAACAAAACACCTTCAGATGAAAACAATTAAATTTGCTACACATCAAATAAATAAAAAAAAATAAAAAATTGTTGCCATCAAATTTCGGTGACGAACGGACAGGCAGACTTATGGAAATACAGACAGATAAACTTACAGACTTACAAACAGACAGGCAGACAGATTTACAAACAGACAGATACACAGACAAAAACTCTACCAAAAACAAAATATCTCCTCTGGTAGAATAAAACAAACTGAAATAAACAGTAATTTTCTGATTTTGGGACGAAAGAAAATCATCAAGACTATATTGTCCTTCATCTGTTTTTTGCTGTTGGGACTGAGTGACGTCTACCCGAGGTATATACACTGAATATATTCTATCTGGCGTCAAATTAACATATCTGGTTAGGTTAGAATCTCTGTGTTGCTTTGATGTCCGGGAATTTGGCCCAGAAAAACGTTCACCACTACAGTACACCACTACACTAACACAATTCACCATCACACATCACCACCACACTTCACCACCACACTAAACCACCACTACACCACACCAAATCTAACATACCCCCTTCATTAACACCTAAGTAAGACCGAGACGCAATGTGATAGAGGAACCCACAGCTACTGAAGATGTCGAAACCTTCTGCAGGAGATCGATGAAGGCAATGTAGAGGCTCTCCATTGTACACCACCATGGCTCTTGTCCTGAGGGGGAGAGGAGGACAGGTGGGGAGGAGAGGGAAGATGAGGGAAGGGGAAGAGAGGGGAAGGAAGATAAGGGAAGGGGAAGAGAAAGGAGGGGAGCAAGAGCAAACACTATACTCAATGACGTGGGGCGCTCAGTTCTATAAGCCACACAGAGCCTCCACACTGACGAAGGGAGACCTGGTAAACAGAGGTATATTGGAAGGTGACGTAGGGCACACCTTATCGACTTTGTCTTTTAGGGAAGGAAGAATAATATAGTAGAGGAATTATTTTGGCTTTAAGATCTCAAGGGATTATATGAGAGAGAGAGAGAGAGAGAGAGAGAGAGAGAGAGAGAGAGAGAGAGAGAGAGAGAGAGAGAGAGATTTCATGGGTTGGTGACTCTGTTATTCTGGTGTGGTATGTTATCTTTCTGGTGTGGTGATGGTGTGGTATTGTGTGGTGTGGTTGTAGTATAGTGTGGATGTGGTGTAGTGTGGATGTGGTGTAGTGTGGATGTGGTGTAGTGTGGTGGTGGTGTAGTGTGGTGGTGGTGTAGTGTGGTGGTGGTATAGTTTGATGGTAGTGTAGTGTGGTTGTGGTGTAGTGAGGTTGTGGTGTCGTGTGGATGTGGTGTAGTGTGGTGGTGGTGTGGTGTAGTGTGGTGGTGGTATAGTTTGATGGTAGTGTCGTGTGGTTGTGGTGTAGTGTGGTTGTGGTGTAGTGTGTATGTGGTGTAGTGTGGTGGTGGTGTAGTGTGTATGTGTGTGGTATCCTCGAACACATACACAGACAACCAAACACAACCTTAACTATTTTCACGTTGCTGTGGAGTAATAACTTGTACTCTCCCTAAGGACTCACTAGTGTTAAAGTTCTAAAATTTACTGAAGCGGTTCCCCCACATCAGTAAGTTGTTTACATGAGATCAGCTGACTGTTGAACAATCCCAGCTGGCCCGCCAAAATAACCAGATGGTGTCATCACATTTAACGCGTCGAGTTTACATATGACGGCACACGCCTGAGTTCTATCGTTAGAGAGAGAGAGAGAGAGAGAGAGAGAGAGAGAGAGAGAGATATTTATCATTGGGGATCAACATTTTGCCACTTATTTTCTCTCTCTCTCTCTCATACATCGTATATACCTCCAAAGCTTCCTGATCTGAGGGTGCCACCTGGTGCCTATAGGGTGCCAAGTACAGCCGCTGTGCCAAGATGACTGATGCTGATAATGACACTATACTGTACGTAAATAGCTGGGTAATTAGAATCTCTCTCTCTCTCTCTCTCTCTCTCTCTCTCTCTCTCTCTCTCTCTCTCCAGTCATAAGAGTAATTAATTTAAGGCGATTAACGAATGCAGTGAACTTATCAAAAGGTTACTGATGATGAAGTTTTATTTTAACCGGGATTCACAGTTAATTTAACCCGAATTATGGTGAACCTAACCCGAATAACAACCAAGTTAATCGGATTATTGAAAAAATTAACACAAGGATAATTTCAATATATTTCTCAAACCTGTGGGATTTTCTGTTTAATTCAGGGGTGGGGGGTGGTAGGAATCTGGGTGAATTAGTGCTAAAAGGTAAACGAATTAGCTAATCTAGGCGCATTAATTAACAGTAATTAACAGGTAAAAAAAATCATTAAACATGACATATTAAACAGGACTACGTCAGGTTAGGTTGGCAACAGCTGTACAGATCAATAATATTCAAGAATTTTTATCAACTAATGCAAAGTACAGAAAGAAATTTGACTGTCAAAGTTTATATATCTTATTTTCTTGGTTAGGTTAGGTTATTATTGTTGTTTATTTACATGTTTTCTTTTTGTGTTTTTCAGTATCTAATAGAGGAAGCGAAGAGCCCCAACACCACACCTACCCCAACACCACACCTACCCAACAGTACCCCACAGCCACACCCACCCTACAATACCCCAACACCACACCTACCCTACAGTACCCCACAGCCACACCCAGCCTACACCCAGTTTCTGACGGGAAAATAAAGAATAATATTTACCCATGGCCGCGGTCAGGGTCTCAGCCACACTCTTCACGCTCATCTTCAAGCTTCTGGAGGAGTGACTATTATAAGCATCTCCGGAGCCCACTGGGGTTCCCCGTCAGCGTGTTATTACCATAGACAATGACGAGTGTGATTACGGAGGGAGGGAGAAAATAGTGGTCCAGGTAGGGAATTTTTTTTATAAGGAGAGAGAAAAGTATTATAAGGGAGTTACAATGTTCTAGGGAAGGAGGGACTTAAACGCCGATAAAATGGGGACTTAAACGCCGATAACATGGGACTTAAACGCCGATAACATGGGGACTTAAACGCCGATAACGTGGGACTTAAACGCCGATAACATGGGGACTTTAGATGCTTCTGAAATGGAGATTTGATGAACCGATGGAACACAACTCAAAAGCCGCTCTGAGACATAACCCGAGGCCCTCACGTCAAGGTTAAGACACTATCGAGGCTTAGAACATTCTGGGACGACCTGACCTGACCTAACCTAACCCCCCCCCCCCCCCCTCCTCCCTGGGTCCATGTAAGCCGTGGCAGGGTAGCAACAGCAGCAGCAAGGTTGGTGGGGGAAGGTGCCAGCTGGTGAACTCGTACCACCAGCATTAGCATAAACATCGTGAGATGCACCAGCTGGGCCCTGTCTCCCATCTCTCTCTCTCTCTCTCTCTCTCTCGTCACATCATCCTCACGATCAACCACCCTGAAACATGCAGCTGTCCGACACTACAGCTGCATCAGGCCTACAAAACATGCCACCTTACTGTAGTTTCTGTAACCCGTAAGTTGTCCAGTCGTTCACCCCTTGTTTCCTCCTCTTTTTGTAATGCCAGCTTTTGTTAAATGATCCGCTGCCTAATGTAACCTTATGTAATCTAAACTATCTCTGTTCACTATGTATTTTCAGGCAATGGGTGAGGATTTCCTATCAATAATCGGTTAATTAGTGTTGTAAATTATTAATATTATAACTTGATTGCTATTGTATATTCTCCCCCCACATACAACAAATGATGATGATGATAATAATAATAATGATAATAATAATAATAGTATGCCCATCTTCATCAAACCAAGTAATTATTTGTTGATGAAAAACCTTAGGGTGGTGAGGAGTCGATAATCCTTTGTTCCAGAGCACAAAAGGTGTACCCATCAAAACTTACACCACACCACACCACACCACACCAGCACCACCATAATTACCACCTACACCACACCACCAACAAGCCAACCACACCACACATCCCCCTCCCCCCCCCCCCCCAAAACCGGGACAAAATCTTCACTACTCATCTCCGAAAATGATTCACCACAGAAAACCTGAACTAATCAACATAAGCCCAGGTACACTAACACCCATTACCAGAGCTCGTGTGGGCCGTGTGGTGATACAGTGACATTTTACGATCCTGCTGGTGAGGGTAACGAGTGTAATTGGCAAAATACCTGAGTGGTGATTGGGCCACACCTCGGGCAAAATACCTGAGTGGTAATTGGGGCCACACCTCGGGCAAAATACCTGAGTGGTGATTGGGGCCACACATTAGTCTAATACCTCTCCTTTAATGACGCCATGATAGGTCCTCCCTACTGACTCATTAACACAGGTGATGGGTTCAGTTCTACAGGTAGTCAATAAATAAACACAATGTCCGCCTTTCCTGACCTTACAGATTTTTTCCTCCATTGGATATTATATTTTTAGAAGTTACAGTAGAACGTAGGTAATTCTCTTTTTTTTTTTTCGATCTCAGGTAAATTATCAAAATAAATTATCCTTCAAATGGTTTAAATTTTGAAAGAGTTGCGTCATCGATTTGTATATAAGGGAAAAATAACAGGAAATTTACTAAAAAATAAACCACCTAAACATTCGTCACCCCAGATTATTTCACCTGATAATTAACCTAACCTAACCTAACCTAAACCTAAACCTAAACCTAACCTAACCTAACCCCCCCTTGTATCTTTATAGTGTTTTATTTAAGGTGAAGTAAGCTGACAGGGGGTGGGGTGACAGGGGAGGAATGGTGGGGTGACAGGGGAGGAATGGTGGGATGACAGGGGAGGAATGGTGGGATGGGGGGGCAGGGGAGGTTAAATCTTCAGGTAATCCCCCTAAAATTATACCATTTAAGTTTGTACTTCATGGGGATGTATTTTTTTTTCACAACGTAAATCCCATGAGAGTAGTGGCAGGGAGTGGGAGTAGTGGCAGGGAGTGGGAGTAGTGGCAGGGAGTGGGAGTAGTGGCAGGGAGTGGGAGTAGTGGCAGGGAGTGGGAGTAGTGGCAGGGAGTGGGAGTATTGGCAGGGAGTGGGAGTATTGGCAGGGAGTGGGAGTATTGGCAGGGAGTGGGAGTAGTGGCAGGGAGTGGGAGTAGTGGCAGGGAGTGGGAGTAGTGGCAGGGTTTGGGAGTATTGGCAGGGAGTGGGAGTATTGGCAGGGAGTGGGAGTATTGGCAGGGAGTGGGAGTATTGGCAGGGAGTGGGAGTAGTGGCAGGGAGTGGGAGTCGTGGCAGGGAGTGGGAGTAGTGACAGGGAGTGGGAGTAGTGGCAGGGAGTGGGAGTAGGTGGCAGGGAGTGGGAATAGGTGGCAGGGAGTGGGAGTATTGGCAGGGAGTAGGAGTAGTGGCAGGGAGTAGGAGTAGTGGCAGGGAGTGGGAGTAGTGGCAGGGAGTGGGAATAGTGGCAGGGAGTGGGAATAGTGGCAGGGAGTGGGAGTAGTGGCAGGGAGTGGGAGTAGTGGCAGGGAGTGGGAGTAGTGGCAGGGAGTGGGAGTAGTGGCAGGGAGTGGGAGTAGTGGCAGGGAGTGGGAATAGTGGCAGGGAGTGGGAGTAGTGACAGGGAGTGGGAATAGTGGCAGGGAGTGGGAATAGTGGCAGGGAGTAGGAGTAGTGGCAGGGAATGGGAGTAGTGACAGGGAGTGGGAGTAGTGACAGGGAGTGGGAGTAGTGGCAGGGAGTGGGAGTAGTGGCAGGGAGTGAACAGACGAAAATCCCTCCCCTAACATTTTCCTCCACGACAAAAATTCATCAGTAAAATGAATTGAGTGCAAAACCCCACTAGCGATTCGACCCTTTGAGGACGATGACTTAACCCCTTGAGGACGATGACTTAACCCCTTGAGGACGATGACATAACCCCTTCAGGACGATGACATAACCCTTTCAGGAGACAGGTGGTATTGGGGGAAAGACAGGTGGTGTGTGGAAGGTGACAGGTGATGTAATGGGTGACAGGTGGTGTGTGGAAGGTGACAGGTGGTGTGTGGAAGGTGACAGGTGAGATATGTTAGGGGTGATGAATACTATGTATGGTGAGGGAGAAGGGGGGGGAGGAGTGAGGGGTGAGAGGGGGAGGAGTGAGGGGGTAAGGGGTGAGGGAATTGGCTTTGTTTACACCCACACACCCGCCACTCCCGACCAATCGCGCTTATTGGTTCATGCCCGGGAACGCGTGGTGATGAAGCGTGTATAGATGTCCCGTCGAATAATCCTGGTGTGTGGTTTTGACCGACATTGATATCTCATGAGGCTCTTGCTGCTGGTCTGTCTGCCTGTCCGTCTGTCTGTCTGTCTATTTTTTACCCTGTCTGTCAGTCTGTTTTTTTTACCCTGTCTGTCTGTCTGTCAGTGTGTTTTTTTACCCTGTCTGTCTTTCTGTCAGTCTGTTTTTTTACCCTGTCTGTCTGTCAGTCTGATTTTTACCCTGTCTGTCTGTCTGTCTGTCTGTCTGTCTGTAATCCCGTCTATGCCCACAGATAAACACACATTAAAAGATTAAAAATTACATATTATAGAAAATTTAAAAAAAGTCTTCAAATCAAAAAATTTATTAAATATTACAGATAGAGAATTACTAAAGGATAAAATAATCAGGTAACACTCAGGTCAGAACTCATCAGTGGAAGGATAATTTTTGGTGAGGCGAACGAATGGAGTGGTGAAGGTAGGCGAGGTGGCGAGAGTGAGGCGGCGTGGGTGAGTGTGGACGAGAGTGGGCTGGCATGGGGGGTGTAAGGGGGGAAGGACCCGTTCATTACTTTCATCTGTCAGTTTTTAATTTTTAAGCTGCGACTGTAATTAGCGAGTGTCCAGCCCCGTCTCTCACAGCCTGGCTACCTGCACTCTGATTCACATTCAAAAACCTTCCACATAAAGGTTGAGATAAAGTCCAACCTAACCTGACTTAACCTAACCTAACCTAACCTAACCTGACCTAACCTAACCTGACCTAACCTGACCTAACCTAACCTGACTTAACCTAACCTAACCTGACCTAACCTAACCTGACCTAACCTGACCTAACCTAACCTAACCTGACCTAACCTAACCTGACCAAAGCTAACCTGACCTGACCAAAGCTAACCTAACCTGACCAAAGCTAACCTAACCTAACCTAACCTAACCTAACCTGACCTAATCTCAATTTATGATGAAGAAAACAAAACTGAACTGTGATTAAAAAAAGATGTTAAATCAATATAATCTCAAATGAACTATGATTAATTGTACGGTTATATATATATATATATATATATATATATATATATATATATATATGTTTAAGAACCCACATGTTACATAATACAATAAAATCATCAAAATACAGTAAATAAACTTCACATTACTTAAGAATAACACAACAAAATAATAAATTCTCTTTAAAACTTGACCACTGTCGACACCTCCGCAACTCACCACACCATCATGACGCACCCCCCTCACACACACCTTTACCGTCATATGAGTCATGCATACCTCCCACACCTGTACCTGTATGACCCAATTACCCTCATCAGCCAGGTAAGTCCAACTGGTTACATCACGTCATAAAACATTTAGGTTCAACAACTACAGTCAATTTCCATTCTGATTGGCTCCATCATCCTCCCATCATCAATTAAGGCTTAAGAGTTCTTTTGTTTTACCTGTGATAATAACCATAACCTTCCATTCACCTTTAATCAACTTCATCGTTCGGTTATGAGTGACATTTTGGGTCATGAGGCTCAAATGATATAATCGTGGCATTGTGTGGCACTGAATGGCACCACCAGGTATTGACGTCCATAGAGGTACTAAACTCAGTGAAGGGTGATGGAGGAAGGCGACAAACACAATAACACACCATAACATAGGCACTATAACGTGACAGTTTATCGGTAATAACATTAATAACAACACCCATAAACAACAACAAAAACAATAAAAATAACAAAACAAATAACAAAACAGAACAAAATAACAAAAAGAACAACAATAATAATACAACCTCACAAAACACCTACACAACAATACGGCAAACAAACACACAACAAGAAAAGTCGAAAAATCTATGACCTGTGTCCGTCAGTGGGAGTATATTGAGATTGATTAAAGTCCCACACCCCCTCTAATAAAATACAGGATTGACAACTTTTAAAAGACACAAAAGTATAAGATCAAAAGGAAGCACCCCTCATCCCTCCTTTCCCTCCCCTCATCCCTTCCTCCTTCCCTCCCCTCATCTCTCCCTCCCTCCCCTCATCTCTCCTTCCCTCCCTCCCCTCATCCCTCCCTCCCTCCCCTCACCCCCTCCCTCCCCTCATCCTTCCCTCCCTCCCCGCATCCCTCCCTCCCTCCCCTCATCCTTCCCTCACTCCCCTCATCCTTCCCTCCCTCCCTCCCCTCATCTCTCCCTCCCTCCCCTTATCCTTCCCTCCCTCCCCTCATCCCTCCCTCCCCTCATCCCTCCCCGCATCCCTCCCTCCCCTCACCCCCCTCCCTCCCCTCATCCCTCCCTCCCTCCCCTCATCCTTCCCTCCCTCCCCTCATCTCTCCCTCCCTCCCCTCATCCCTTCCTCCCTCCCCTCATCCCCCCTCCCTCCCTCCCTCCCTCAAACCATCCCCCTACCTCAGAGTTTAAACGACACTACACTTTTTATCACTCAACATCATAATAACATGGACGTCGCTTCCTCAAACACACACACACTCATTTTCACTCAGGATTTTTCAAGTGCGTTTAGAATACACGTATTTACTGTATTCTCCTGTAACTGTATTCCCCATTGGTTTCGTCATAGTCTTTCTTCTTTTTTTTTTTTAGGTATCCTCGATGCTCATTTGTCAGAGTCAATGGAAAACGAGATTATTACAGGTAAGGTAAACACAAAATCCCAGCCAGGTGGAGATTTTGTTTTATAGGGGTAAATAAAGTAATGTATTTTAGTGAAAGAATAAGAGGCGGTGTTTTAGATTTCTGAATGGAGAAGACTCGAACATTTCTCTGAATAGAATGTGAATTGAGGGTTTAATTAATACCCATGAAGTTAATTTCGGCGAATGGATGAGAGAGAGAGAGAGAGAGAGAGAGAGAGAGAGAGAGAGAGAGAGAGAGAGAGAGAGAGAGAGAGTCTTGTCACCAAGTTTTAATACCAGGATGAGAGGTGAGCAGGGACAGGGGGGGTGAAGGGGTGGGGGGGGGGGGATGAAATTGGCACAGTTACTTCGTGGCCATAAATGAAAGCTGCCACCATCACCATCAACACCATCACCATCACCATCACCACCACCACCACGAACGAGGCATCGGTAAGGTTAAATAAAAGGTAAGATTAATTCACCCAACCAATAGTGAACGAACAGGACGTATCTCGAAGGGTGTCAACTCCCACACACCTGTCTAATTAAAACCTGTCTCTTTCACACCTGGTCTTCACACCTGTACTGTGAGAAAAAACAGTATTTGTAGTATTTAAAAAGTAGTTGTGGTGTTAGAAGGCAAGTTGTTTCTTGACTAGGTGACTTAGGGGAGAGGAGGAGTTGACTGGCCTGACGAGAGCTAACGAAGGGAGGCTCTCTCTCTCTCTCTCTCTCTCTCTCTCTCTCTCTCTTGCTCTATAGAGATTTTTCTCACACTCAGCACGATCTCTCACTTTTTTCAGAGAGAGAGAGAGAGAGAGAGAGAGAGAGAGAGAGAGAGAGAGAGCAGGATGTAAGATATCATTCGTTCGTCCAACAACAATTCATGTACCCCCCCTCCCCTTATCCCCCTCTCCTTATTCCCCCTTACCCTTCCCCACGCCCCTTGCCCCCCCCCCCCCACACACACTCAAGGGTATCACCTCAAGAGGGTTAGTAAACAGGCTAGCGGCTCCTGCCCAAATATTTGTGTCCTGGCCCCCCTCAACAAGGGTTATCGCCCACACCTGCCAGTCTCAGAGCTTCTTCTAGTTAGTTTGTTTTTCCTTTTTTTTTCCAAACTGCACAATGAACGTTTGAGATGTACTAGTGTGAGTTACGACACAATGATAAATTCACTTAAAGTTGCGAGAAATTGATGGATTTACTTAAATTACAGGTACGCGCAAACTCACAAACGCAAAGACTCACTCACACTCAAGAACTCACAAACTCAAAAAACTCACAGACTTACGGACACACGGACAGAAAACATGAATCCCCAAGTACCCCCCTGTGTGAACGTCAGCGGTTGGGGTGAGGGGAGGGGAGGGAGGGGGCTAAAATAGAAGTAAAAACTATTGAAAAACAAAAATCGTGATTTCTTTCCTACTGACCGTCTTCAAGTACCTGGGTGGGCCTCTCTCTCTCTCTCTCTCTCTCTCTCTTTCTCTCTCTCTCTCTCGACCCTTCAGCTAACACACTCTCTCATTAGGGACGAGTGGGTGGCCTAAGTGGGTAGGTGAGTGGGTAGTGATATGAGTGGGTGGATGGGTTGGTGAGGAAGGATAAGTAGTTGGGTGGGTATGGATGTGGGGGGTGAGTGGGTAGGGATGTGGGGGGTGAGTGGGTGGGTGAGTGGGTAGGTGAGAGGGGATTGAGTGGGTGGGTGGGTGGGTGGGTGGGTGGGTGTATGACTCGTGGATAGGTGAGGGGGATATGAGTGAGTGGACGAGTGGGGGGTAGGAGTGAACGCATGAGTGGGCGAGCGAGAGAGGGTGGCCATGATTTGTGTGTGAGAATGGACATGTGGGCTTATGAGAGAGTGGACATGGGCGTGTAAGAAAGTGACCGTGGGCGTGTGAGTGACTGTGGGTGTGTGAAAGTGGGCGTATGAGTGATTGTACTTCAGGAGATTCTTACACACGATTCTAGCTGACGCAACACCTGAGAATCTAGAGAGAAAATAACACAGGTAAATAACGCAGGTGAGTAACACAGGTAAATAACGCAGGTGAGTAACACAGGTAAATAACGCAGGTAAATAACACAGGTAAATAACGCAGGTAAATAACGCAGGTAAATAACACAGGTAAATAACACAGGTAAATAACGCAGGTAAATAACACAGGTAAATAACACAGGTAAATAACGCAGGTAAATACAAGAGGTAACTGAGGTGATTTTTAGCAGCAGTAGGCTACCCACACAACCACGTCGGATCACAGTACGTCATCAGGTGATTAATCTGTTAAGGGAACTCGGTCATCAATTAGAACGTTCAGGTATACCCATTCACCCTACCACCTTGTTTGTCTGTCTGTCTGTCTGTGTGGCTGTCTGTGTGTCTGTCTGTGTGTCTGTCTGTGTGGCTGTCTGTGTGGCTGTGTGGCTGTCTGTGTGGCTGTCTGTGTGTCTGTCTCTCTTCTCTGTCTGTGTATCTATGTCTGTTAGAAATGTTAGATCTATGGAAGTTTTGGATCATTCTTTAGGCCGCCAGGTCAAAACAGAGTAGGAAGGAAGGAAGGAAGGAAAGAAAGGGATGAGGGAGGGGGATTAGAAGGAGGAAGAAGGGTGAAGGATAGAGTAAGAGAGGGAGGAAGAAGGGTGAAGGGAGGAAGAAGGAAAAGGTAAGAGCGGGTGAAGGAAGAGATTATAACTAGAGGGAAAAAGAAGAAGGATGAGGAAAGGGAGAAGGGAGGACAAGGAAAGGGAGAAGGGAGGACAAGTAAAGGGAGAAGGGAGGACAAGGAAAGGGAGAAGGGAGGACAAGAGAGTTTAGATAGATGGAACATTTGGTGACGATAATTATACCGAATCGAACCAAACCTAACCTAACCTAACCTAACCTAAACCTAACCTAAACTAAACCTCACCTAAACCTAACCTAACCTAACCTAACCTAACCTTTGTCCTTTCCATATATTTACGTCCTGGGTCACTGTGTTCTTGTGTTGCGTGGTGTTGTGTTGTATGCCGTTTGTATGTTAGGTTTAGGTTAGGTTTAGGTAGGTTTAGGTTAGGTTTAGGTTAGGTTTAGGTTAGGTTTAGGCTAGGTTTAGGCTAGGTTAGGTTAGGTTAGGTTAGGTTAGGTTAGGTTTAGGTTAGGTTAGGTTTAGGCTAAGGTTAGGTTAGGTTTAGGTTAGGTTTAGGCTAAGGTTAGGTTAGGTTTAGGTTACGATGTTCAGAGTTCGCCGCCACAACCCTTCGTATAGGCATTAAAACAGCTATCTCACTCAATATATAAACACATATTTCTTTGTATAATTCAATGGTGTTGTATTTGTTGTTCCTTGTAGCATATAATCACAATAAACACCACCGTTCAATGGCCATAAACAACTCGAATTTTTTTTTAACCCACAAATTGATGCAAAAATATGATCATTGTTATGGTTTGAAAATTATGAGAAATAGACACGTGCATTAGTCTGTCTATAAATGCTTCGGATTCACAAGTCTGAGTCCCGGGGTTCGTGGTTCAGGAAGAGAGGCAACAGGACTATCCACACACTATCCACACACTATCCACACACCATCCACACACTATCCACACACTTCTCCAATCATCAGTATTCTCAACAAAGTTCACGTAAAAACTCACTTTATGCCACTGTAAACATAGACCCCAGGATATACTTAAACAAAACAGCAGTGAGCAGGTTTAATGAGGCTTGACGTGTTAGCGATAATTTGGACGATGTTTGGGAGGTTGAGTTACCTTCACGTGTCAGAGTTAATTATATTGGCCAGGGGAGAGGGGGGGGGGGGTGTATAATCAGGTGTTACGTATTTTAGAGTGTGTTATCTCTCTCTCTCTCTCTCTCTCTCTCTCTCTCTCTCTCTCTCTCTCTCTCTTGTGGTGAGACGAGACTTCCATCATAAAGACTCCCTGAACCTGATCCGTCACACTCGGCAGCTCGTCAAATCAATCTAAGGCGCGTCAATGTTGTGGGATAGCATTATGATACACCGGGCAAGATGAGGTGTATCAGCTGATTAGTGTCTATCTATCTTATCTGTCATGTCTGTCTGTCTGTCTAACCAGGTCGACGTGTGTCAGTGTGGAAGAACACAGACAGACAGACAGACAGACAGAGCAGTTTTCAGGTCTTCGCTTTTTTGTCGGGACCAATATTTGTTTTCTTTAAGACTGACATTGTTGATTCGGGTGTATAAAGTGTCTCTCTCTCTCTCTCTCTCTCTCTCTCTCTCTCAGTCCTAGTTATCTAGCTCATATTCTCTCTGTTTACTCTCTCTCTCTCTCTCTCCCAACCTTGTCTTATCTTTCTCATCTTTATTCTTAGTTCTCTCGTTCATTTTTCTCTCTTTCCCTCTCTCTTGATCTTCTCTTTCTCTTATCCTCATTCCCAATCCATCTCTCTCTCTCTCTCTCTCTCTCTCTCTCTCTCTCTCTCTCTCACACCAGCACACAGTATACAGATTGTACTCGTATTTCGGCCACAATATGCGGTGTGTTCCCCCTCATGCCACACCACAAAACAAAGTAAGACACAGGCTAAATTTATGGGTGTATTCATTGTCGCTGTGGCTATTATGGGCCGTGGGTACAATTACTCTCTCTCTCTCTCTCTCTCTCTCTCTCTCTCTCTCTCTCTCTCTCTCTCTCTCTCTCTATCTATCTATGTAGTAATAATAATAACAGTAACAGTAACAATAATAATAATAATAATAATAATAATAATAATAATAATAATACAATAGATAAATAACCACTACTACCACCACAGTTTAATAATAAAGGTAAAGTGAACAAGTTTTATGAATGGTCAGGTAAATTGTCTTCAGTGTTTACAGAGGCAGACAAAAGCGTGTGAGAGACGGAGGTTTAATACATACGCTGGCAACCTCTTGAGCCAGGAACCACGTTGGCCAGACAGTGATGCGACTCTTAACTTCTTAGGGTGCAGACGATCATGACAAGTCATGCGTTTCCTTTTTCCTTTTTTACAATTTTTTCTTTCGACATAATTCAAGTGTTATAAATTCATGAGCTCGATTGTCACGATCCATTCATCTAACGTGCATAACACCTGACCTGTAGTGTAAGGTTGAAACAGTAACTTTAATGGTAGCACAGTATACATCTACCATTTTAATTATCCTTAAGTATAGTGTAAAGACATAAGCATAGTGTGGGGGTTTATGGAGTGTGGTGTGGATAAAGTGTGGTGGTGTGGCGGCGTGGTGCCTCGGATTTTGAGACAAGCCTCAGCCGCATTTCTGTCAAATAACCTAATTTATTTCCTGGTTACCAAACATTACTCACACGACGGGAGAAGCATCATCTCTCATCATTACATGCACATTTACACCATTAACAAGGTATATTATATATTGTTGTAGCATACAAAAAACGCATATAAATACCATTTCTCCTCTCTCCTCTTATTAAGGCACATTTTGTCATGGCTCAGGTTCGGCTCAAAGTTGACATGAATAACATAACGTATGGCATGGCGAATAACATTATATTAATAATTTGATGTTCATGAAAATATAATCAAATACATCAGTTATTTATTGGGTCATGAAAGTCACCATACTGAGACCCCAGCCCGCTCTCCTATCACCCCTAGAGTTGCATAAAACAGTCTAGAATACCTCAGACCTGTAACACAAGCTGGGAATACCACCCTCAATGTGCGGTAACACATTCTAAGCATACATTGTATTTTGCCCTATGTATTCATGTCACTGTTTAATAAATACTGCGTTGTAATTGCACAAGTAGCTCCTTAAACTTGTCCAATTCCTCTAGCCCCTCACAGTGACCCTCGCCACCCCCTCTCCCCCTTCACTCGAGAATTTTCAGCTTCAGGCGAGGGCGGATTGACAACTGTGAGTGTACTGTTCGGAAATGTCTCCAACTGTACATCATGATATATTTGCAAATTTCGGAGATTTATTCCATCATCACGCCAATAAAACACAAAATAGCAAACTAATTACATTACAAGTATACAGTACTGTGTTGGTCATAGGTTTAATATAATAACAAAGATTTAAACAGATGAATATGTGACAAGAAAACTTCCTAAAAATATATTAAAGGTATCACCACTATATATATAATTACTTAAAAAATATCACTTACATTAAAATCTCACAAGACGTACACACTTGTCGGTAAAACTTGAGTTAACCACCACACAGATATTCTACTACGCAGAGCCCCGTGTGGATGAGGGAGGTCACGACTGTAAGCTAATCCTGGTTTATGGGGTGGTGGGTGTCAAGGGCAGGTCGGTGGATGGTGGTAAGTGGTGGTTGGCCTCGATGGTCTGTTTATTTTGATGTATCGTCCGAGAAATTATGAATAACAAGTTGGAGTTTGATTCTGCCGATAGATATGACATCATAACAACAACAGTCATTCTTTTAAATTACAGCAGATCTAGTGGTGTGGTTAGGTTAGGTTAGGATGATTTGTTGGAAAAAATTGATTAAAAAACATTGTAGCACGATTTTTAGCAGTCAAGTTTTGCTGTGCTTCAAAAGTTTACGCAAGGTTTGGGAGAACTATAATATACACACTTTAGTCAAGTAGCGAACACAAAAAAAAAATGACACTTTTAAGAGATTGAGGTTCAGAGTGGGTGGGACCGAACACCGAAAGACTGTAGTGACTTAAAATGCCAATAACTTTCTTTTATATTAAATAAAGACGACGTAGAAGAAAGTTTATTGTTAGATCAGTAGATGTGGGGACCTGTAGACACGAGCTACCGGACTGCTGAACCAAAATACACTCTCTCAAACGTCAACTCTTAGGTATTTGTATTAAACTATCGTAAACATTTTGGTCATCACCTTTTAAAAGTTAATGACGCATCGTTAGCACAACGACGGTAAACTAATGGCTTAAAATGTGAAGGACAAACTTTAACTACTGAACTTCATGATGTGCCAAGAATGTATTGGCCACAAGAGGACCAGGAGAGAGCACCCCCCCCCCCCCCGCCGGCCTCTGGGTCACAATCTTCTTGTTGAAAACCAAATAACAACCATTAGTAGCAACAGTTAACAATGACAGTATAGTTGCACTTCACCGACAATGTCACAGTTGGGGTGTTCCATGTACTACGTCTCCTGTTCTTTGGTCGATTTTCTCCCAAGGTCACCTATGATAATGCAACATACACTGAATAACCTCCTTTAAATAATCACTAACAATAAAACTTGAAGTTATCATTCACTCAACCTTATCTATTTCCTGTCAAGCCGTAATAACGACAATATAAAAACTACTATCGTTAAATTTGATACAAGAAACCATCTATGTCCATCTATGTCATTTAAACGGATATTTTTCCCATGTCATTTTACTAAAACTTTATATATATTTCCTGACCATCACAACAATTTTTTTTTATTTCACTTGTCAACATTCAATTTGATATCTCCATTACGATTACATTTCAAGATAACAAACCAAAATAAAAATTACCAATACAAATATGAACTTGATATAAACAACTGTTACATTCACTGTGAGGTCGTTAGAGGTCACACAGATTGCTTCACCCGTCATCCTCTGCCTACCTGACCTCACCTGTATAATGACCCACAACGTTAAATCAACACCCACCCAGCCACCCATCCTACTCCACAGCACAGTTCCGACACCTTCCTAACGCATCTCTTACGCAAATAACTATGTAAATATTACGTCTTACAGGATATAAAAAGGAATAACTAACCCAAAACACAGAGCCATTTCGTAACGACACCGCCCCCCTTTCCTGCCTAGACATATATATACTGACAAAACATATTTACGTTTTTCTTCCTTCTCTGAGAAAATACACTTAACTCCCGCCAGGTGGCCAATGTTTATCTCTGACGTCATACACCTGAATGGAGGGTGGGGGAATGGGGTTGGGGTGATGGGGGGGGGGGGGGGTGAGTTGGGTCTGAGGTCTGGGCCAAGGACTGTAGCTGGCTGGAGGTCGAGATATTGGAGGTTGGTAGTCAAGGGTACAGGAGGTTAAAAACTGAGTGTTGGAGGTGAGAGGCAGAAGGCAAGATGAGGTTAGAGGTAATGGAGGTAGCATGTTGGAGGTCGGAATTTGGAAGTACGAGGATGGAGATTTGCAATTCAAAAGTTTTATGTTTGAGGTTGGTGGTCGAAATCTGAGGTTGGAGGTAGAAATCTAAGTTTGAAGGGTGAAGGCTGGAGACTAAAGGTCGAGTGCTGAAGATCATAAGTCAGAGATATCGGATGGTGTTGGGTAAAGGTTGGAGGTAGGATGGTGCAGGTGGAGAGGAGACGACTGTACACACACACACACACACACACAAATTCTAATACTACTACTTTGCTGTCACTCGGAGACGAGTATGACGATCATCCAGCTATGATACAATGACATTAGTTATTAATGATGTCACCTTCGTTTGTGAGCTCTGAGGTGACTCGAGAGGCCGATACGGGAGCGGCAGGGTCCACATGTGGAGGGCTACATCTAGTGCGGGAGGGGCGGCCTCAGCGTCTTTCCGGCACTGGCGCTTGTCTGCCTAGGTATGCAGTCGGGTTAATTCGAAAGTATTGACACCTTCTCGTGTGGTGTTCCTCCAAGCGTTACGGTGTGGAGTGATCGTCTCCCAGGTGAGGGGGTCAATTTGACACTTTTTCAGGTTTGTCTTAAGAATATCCTTATACCTTTTCCGTTGCCCGCCGGCGTTAGCTTAACCATTCGTTAGGTGACTGTAAAGTGGCTGCTTTGGTAGTCTACTATCGTCCATGTGAGTAACATGTCCAGTCCAGCGTAGTTGTTCATGGATAATGGTAGCCTCGATGCTCCTACAGTTGGTGTCAGCGAGAATACTGGCATTTGTTCTCTTGTCTTCCTAGCGAACTCGGAGGATGGAACATAGACTACGTTGGTGAAAGTTTTCAAATGCTTCGAGGTGCCTCCTGTATGTAATAATAATAATAATAATGGTTGCCCCAAGTGTAACGAGGATTGCCGGTCCAAGGGCCACTTAGGCGTGAATTTGGTTAAGGTGTAGAAGCCGCCGCCAACACAACAGCCACACCCAAAGTTAACGAGTTGCATGACCCAATGTCAAAGAATACTCCGAGAAGACCGGGCAACTCGGCAACTGCACTGGCTAATCATTACTCAGGAACACGATCCGCACATCTTTTAACATCCAGGTTCCCAATTACTGGTGGGTAGACAGAGGCAAATGGCGTACAAAAACGTGCCCATAATTTCACCCTGCCGAGGATCGAACCCGGTGCTGCTCGCTTGCTAGGTGAGAATGCTGACCATTACACCACAGGTCGCCCTGTCATCGCTGCCATATAGCAGTCTGGGGACGACCACTGCTCGATACACGTACAATTTTGTAGAGAATTTCAGCTCCCTACAACTGAAGACACAGGTACGGAGTCTGGCAAAGGCTTGAGATGCTTATCTGATCCGATGCTGAATCTCCTCATCGATGTCCGCGGTGGGGAAAAGGTGGGAGCCGAGGTACTGAAAGTGGGTAACATTAGAGAGGGTAGTACCGTTAAGCTGGATGGATGGTGGAGGTGTGGCTGAACCAGGGGCAGGCTGAAAGAGAATCTGAGTCTTAAGGTCTCATTTTTCTGTGTTCCAAGAGGAGGAAGAAAACGAAGAGCAGGAGGAGGAGCAGGAGGAGAAAGTGGTATGTGTGTGTCTGGCTTGGGCTCGTATTGACGTTAGTTAAGGAAGACCTCACATAACACACTCATGAAGGTTAAGGCCAGACGAACGTTCACTCGCCTCCTGCAACTACTGTATTACCACCCAAGAAAACTATGCCAGACGAACGTTCACTCGCCTCCTGCAATTACTGTATTACCACCCAAGAAAACTACGCCAGGCGAATGTTCACTCGCCTCCTGCAACTACTAATACCCAAAAAAGCTACGCCAGACGAACGTTCACCAGCCTCCTGCAACTACTACCACCCTATCTATGTGTCCAGGCTCTCAATAGTAGTAAGTAACGTAACTAGAAGTAAAAGGAGATCCTAGTAAACAAGGAAGAAGAGTTTGACCGGCACTGTACTCGACCACCTTCACTTCACCAACAGTAACGTCAGGTACCCACTTACACCTGGGTGAATTGGGAGAGCCCCGGAAGCGAACACGCTGTGACCCTACAGGTGAGCTCTGTAGTCTAAGCCTGTATAATGAAGCAAGGTATAGCTGTAGAATATTTTGACCCAAAATCATATATTCCGAATAATTATATAATGCAGTTGCATGATTAAAGAGTGAAATATACTGTATGATTAAAGAGTGAAATATACTGTATGATTAAAGAGTGAAATATACTGTATGGTTAAAGAGTGAAATATACTGTATGACCTCTCTACTGATGTTGTGCTCATGATCGTCATAAATTCCTCTGCTTAATGACATTGTTGTGACTCACTAATTACGGGTATTAACCAACTTAATGACCGTAATATTTGCGTATTAACCAGCGTCATGACCGAAGTATTTGCGTATTAACTAGCTTAATGGCCGTATTAGTTGCGTATTAACTAGCGTCATGACCGTATTATTTGCGTATTAACTAGCGTCATGACCGTATTAACTGCGTATTAACTCGCTTAATTAATGACAGCATAACCCGAGTACCTAACACCTTAATAGCTGTACTAATGAGGAAAAAACGTCTAATGACTTTAAAGAATAATAATACATCAGCCATTATATAAAAGTTATATACACAAAATTCCTTTAAAAAAATAAAAATTAATTCAATAAAATTCCCAAAAATTTCCCCAATACAAAAAAAAATACAAAACTCAATTTAAAAAAATCTTATGTTTACCCAGAAAATAAAATCCATCAATAAAATAATAAAAGAAAGTGATTATTAAAAGGTAATGAGAGGGGAAGTAACAATAGGTAAGAGTGCTTGTCGTCAGCTGTCAGCCAAGTGAGCGCCGTCTGAATGACTGACAGTAATAACTCCTGACACAGGGGGGTTATAAGTGATAGTTTCCATAGTGTCAATAGGAGGGTGGTACTCTCTCTCTCTCTCTCTCTCTCTCTCTCTCTCTCTCTCCACAGGAAATTAGACGCACAATTCAAAAATTAGTTTTCAACGTAAGCCGACAGTGGCAGCGTGGAGGGGGTGAGGGGAGGGGAAATAACACACACACACACACACACACACACACACACACACACACACGAATACATGCATGCATTAATAAATAAACATCTATACAGAAATATACTTTATACACAATAAACACAATCTAGTCAAACAAGCATACATAAGGAAATACATACAAGAAATACATGCATACATACATACATACTATACATACATACATACATACATACATAACACAGCTAGCCAGGAGTAAAACAATAACAGTAAATTCTCTCGTCCACTTTAAATGGTGTTCTTGGTCTTATGTGAATTAAAAACCAACTCCTTATACTCGTTAACTAACAGCTGTAAATATTGAAGTAAATTGGTGTTTTTTACTCACGCGTTTACATACTGTGTCTGATGTGTTTGTGTGTGTTTATGTGGTAGGTATACATAGTGAGTGGTGGTGGGTGGCAGGTATACATAGTGAGTGGTGGTGGGTGGTAGGTATACATAGTGAGTGGTGGTGGGTGGCAGGTATATATAGTGAGTGAAGGGTGGCAGGTATACATAGTGAGTGGTGGTGGGTGGCAGGTATACATAGTGAGTGGTGGTGGGTGGCAGGTATACATAGTGAGTGGTGGTGGGTGGCAGGTATATATAGTGAGTGAAGGGTGGCAGGTATACATAGTGAGTGGTGGTGGGTGGCAGGTATACATAGTGAGTGGTGGTGGGTGGCAGGTATACATAGTGAGTGGTGGTGGGTGGCAGGTATATATAGTGAGTGAAGGGTGGCAGGTATACATAGTGAGTGGTGGTGGGTGGCAGGTATACATAGTGAGTGGTGGTGGGTGGCAGGTATATATAGTGAGTGAAGGGTGGCAGGTATACATAGTGAGTGGTGGTGGGTGGCAGGTATACATAGTGAGTGGTGGTGGGTGGCAGGTATACATAGTGAGTGGTGGTGGGTGGTAGGTATACATAGTGAGTGGTGGTGGGTGGCAGGTATACATACAGTGGTGGGTGGTAGGTATATATAGTGAGTGGTGGTGGGTGGCAGGTATACATAGTGAGTCGTGGTGGGTGGTAGGTATACATAGTGAGTGGTGGTGGGTGGCAGGTATACATAGTGAGTGGAGGTGGGTGGCAGGTATACATAGTGAGTCGTGGTGGGTGGTAGGTATACATAGTGAGTGGTGGTGGGTGGCAGGTATACATAGTGAGTGGTGGTGGGTGGCAGGTATACATAGTGAGTGGAGGTGGGTGGCAGGTATACATAGTGAGTCGTGGTGGGTGGTAGGTATACATAGTGAGTGGTGGTGGGTGGCAGGTATACATAGTGAGTGGTGGTGGGTGGTAGGTATACATAGTGAGTGGTGGTGGGGCAGGTATACATACAGTGGTGGGTGGTAGGTATATATAGTGAGTGGTGGTGGGTGGCAGGTATACATAGTCACTGGTGTCTGCCACTGCCGCGTCAGCTCTCCTGTTCGGGTTAATATGGAAGTCGATACAAGATGAAGAGGAGGAAGAGGAGTAAGATGAGGAAAAGGGGGAAGACGAGGGAGATGAGAAGGAGGAAGGAAGGAAGAAGAGGAAGAGAAGGAAGAGAAAGAAAAGGAAGAGGAAGAGGAGGAGGAAGAAGGGGAGGAAGAGAAGGAAAATGAAGAAATCAAAGATATATAATTTGTATACAAGGAATAATAGCAAACACTCCCACTTCCCCTTCCGACTCCCACTTCCCTTCACTGACTCCCACTTCCCTTCACTGACTCCCACTTCCCCTTCACCGACTCCCACTTCCCTTTACTGACTCCCACTTCCCCTTCACCGACCCCCATTTCCCCTTCACCGACTCCCACTTCCCCTTCACCGACTTCCACTTCCCCTTTACCGACTCCCACTTCCCCTTTATCGACCCCCATTTCCCCTTCACCGACTCCCACTTCCCCTTCACCGACTTCCACTTCCCCTTTACCGACTCCCACTTCCCCTTTATCGACCCCCACTTCCCCTTCACCGACTCCCACTTCCCTTCACCGACTCCCACTTCCCCTTCACCGACTCCCACTTCCCCTTCACCGACTCCCACTTCCCCTTTATCGACCCCCACTTCCCCTTCCGACTCCCACTTCCCCTTTACCGACCCCCACTTCCCCTTCACTGACTCCCACTTCCCCTTCCGACTCCCACTTCCCCTTTACCGACTCCCACTTCCCCTTTACCGACCCCCACTTTCCCTTCACTGACTCCCACTTCCCCTTTACCGACTTTCACTTCCCCTTCTCGTTATTCACATATCCACGCCGCCTTTACACACACACACACACACACACACACACCTGTATTCCGTGGCAGGTTACTCACGCCCCGCTGGTCGCCTTACCTGGGTATATTGGAGCTTCCGCCACACACACACGGCACAGTATTGATTTTCCATAACATACACACACACAAACAATCTTTCTCTCTCGTGTGTGTCCGCAAGAACAAAGGTTGTCGGAAACTTCCATTACTGAACTTCAGTATGCAGACGACCTCACCCTTGTTGCTCACACTGAACACGACCTACAGGAGATCCTGAACACCTACGCAGACGCGCATGCACAGTTCGGCCTTGAGGTGACTGTACGTAAGACTCAAGATTCTCTTTCAACCTGCCCCTGGTTCAGCCACACCTCCACCATCCATCCAGCTTAACGGGAAGACAAGAGAACAAATGCCAGTATTCTCGGTGACACCAACTGTAGGAGCATCGAGGCTACCATTATCCATGAACAACTACGTTCGACTGGCCATGTTACCCGCATGGACGACAGTAGACTGCCAAAAAAGCTACTTCACAGTCATCTATCGAATAGTAAACGTAACGCTGGCGGGCAACTGAAAAGGTATAAGGATAGTCTTAAGGCAAACCTGAAAAAGTGCCTAATGGACCCCCTCACCTGGGAGACGATTACTCCACACCGTAACGCTTGGACGAGCACCATACGAGAAGGTGTCAATACTTTCGAGTTAGCCCGAGTACAAACCGAGGCAGATAAGCGCCATCGCCGGAAAGACGCTGCCACAGCCCCTCCCGCAGTAGATGGAGCCCTCCACATGTGCAACGAATGTGAACGACGCTGCGGGTCACGTATCTGTCTTTGTAGTCACCTCAAAACTCACCAACCTAGGTGACATCCCAAATAACTCATATCATTGTATCATAGCTGGATGATCGTCATACTCGATTCCGAGTGACAGCAAAGTAGTAGTAGTAGTAGTAGTAGATAGCTACTTATGTATTAGGATATTTAATATTAAGTTAATAAAATGGTGGCGAAGGTATAGCTATTGGGGGAGGCTGGAGGCCACGATAAAAAAAGAAAAAAAAGTAGTAGTAGTAGTAGTAGTAGTAGTAGTAGTAGTAGTAGTAGTAATAGCGCAGGAGGTGGGCGCCTCGAACTGGTTAACTACGTTACCGATAAGGGCAAATGGTTTCAGCCTTAACAAACAAGAATTTACAGATGCCATTGCTCTAAGGTACGGTTGGCCAGTGGATGGTTTGCCCTCCCAATGCGTGTGTGGCTCTTCCTATGATGGCGATCACGCCATGGTGTGCAAGAAGGGGGGCTTCATATGCATGAGGCATGACGAGGTAAGGATCTCACAGCAAATATGTTGAAGGAAATCTGCCGGGACGTCATGGTAGAACCGACCCTCCTTCCACTGGATGGCGAGATCTTCCAACACAGGACTTCAAACACATCTAACGAAGCCCGTGTGGACGTCAGTGCTCGAGGATTCTGGACGCGGGGACAGCGAGCTTTCTTCGACATCAGGATTTTTGATCCCATGGCCGTTTGTCACCGTAACCTAGCTCTCGATGCTGCACATAGGAGGAACGAGAACGACAAGAGAAGGGCATATGGGGAGAGAATTCAAAATGTTGATCAAGGCAGCTTCACTCCTCTAGTGTTCACAACCTCTGGTGGGATGGGCCCAAGTGCAAGATGTTTCTACGCCAGACTCGCGGAGCTGATCTCCGAACAGAAGCAGCAGCCCAGAAGTTATGTTACAGCTTGGATGAGATGTCGACTGTCCTTCTCTCTCCTTCGGTCGGCTTTGCTCTGCCTCAGGGGAACGAGAGCTTCTGCCCCTACTCCGACAACTGCTGCAGATATTGACTATGAGGCTACAGTCACTGAATGCCGCATAGATCTGCGGCTCAACTAATTCAACACAGATAGGATAGTTTCTTATGTATTAGGATATTTAATATTAAGGTAAATAAATGGTGGCGAAGGTGTGGCTATTGGGGGAGGCTGGAGGCCACGTTAAAAAAAAAAAAAAAAAAAAAAAAAAAAAGTAGTAGTAGTGTGTGTGTTCTCCCGCGTTCAGGTACACACAACGCCACCAATTACAACACCATAAATGAGTTAAGCCTTCAAGTAAATATCACGTCTTCCCCCTTTACCTCGTAGCTACTGAGCGAGAGGAGGTCTGTTATGTCATTCAGTCAACCCAAAGCCGATTCTTCCCGCACCAACGGAGAGGGAGACGGAGGGGGGGGGAGCGGAGGGGGGGGGGGAGCGGAGGGGGGGGGGAGCGGAGGGGGAGGCGGAGAGGGAGGAGGAGGCGGAGAGGGGAGGAGGAGGCGGAGAGGGGGGGGGGGGAGGCGGAAAGGGAGGGAGGGGAGGCGAATGGAAGAAGGGGATGTTAAGACAGTTTTACCTCAGTAACTCTGCCACCTTCCCACCCACACACTCCACGACCAACATGACGTCTCCCACACCACCCAGAGAGTTCAATTTTGTAATGTTGTTGGACGATCGTAATTACTTACCTTGTTACGCGCTTAAGGACCTTCGTTGTTGAGGCGCAGTAATAACATTATAACAAAGACCCACCCCGCGCGCGCGCGCGCGCACACACACACACACACACACACACACCAGGAACCTCTGAGACCGCGTGAAACAGGTGGCGCCATAATGACCTCTCTTCCACGGTTCCAGCTGCTTACAAACTCAAAAACTAAAACGCGAGAAAATGACGAATTCCTCGACGCACAAAATTAAGACTCCGGGAGGCGGCGCTGCAGCAGCCACCAACCGACTCCTAATTAACAAGCAACGGGAGATTAAAAACTGCGGGCGTGAGAAGCTTAAAGAGGAGAGGAGAGAGAGAGAGAGAGAGAGAGAGAGAGAGAGGTCATCAGTAAAGAAAGAGTGGTTGTTGGTGCCTGAAGGTGGAATGAGGAGGAGGGTGCGGAAGGTCATGATGGAGGTGGAGAGGGGGGGGGGGGGAGAAAAGTGGTTAATTGGGTTAAGTTAGGTTAGGTTATTTTGCCTTTCGATCACCACTAACAACCCACTCTACAACCTTTCTCGTCAACCACCACGTAACTCACAACACAACCTCCCACGTACACTACAAAACCCGATTAAGATGGCCGATGAAAACACCTTTTTATTTTTCCCCTTTCACAAGAAGGAAAAAAAATTCAGGTAACGTGGCGGAGTGGGAAATATATTCAGTCTAACAATACCAATGACCACGTTCGATCTATGAGGACAATCGGGTAGGTTTCGAGTTACCGGCCATAAAAAAAAAAAAAAAAAAAAAAAAAAAAATAATAATAATAATAATAATAAATAAAAAATAATAAATAAATTAAGTAATAAGCGATTGAATTGCACCTCAGGAACCATTATCACCACCATTATCACCACCATTATCACCATCATTATTAATATGGTCTCTGCACGACAAAAAAGTATCAGTTATGTCCTTACGTGCTAACTAAGCCTCATTAACATCGTAAAGGTAGTGAAGGTAATTAAGGGGTGCGGTGGATGGCTCTTGTTACCTGTGGTGGGTAGTGGTGATAATGGGTGGTGGTGGTAGTGGTGATAATGGGTGGTGGTGGTGATAATGGGTGGTGGTGGTGGTAGTGGTGATAATGGGTGGTGGTGGTGATAATGGGTGGTGGTGGTGGTGTCTCCCAGTCGCTGCTGATGGTGTCATGTGCGGAGTGAGGAGAGGAAGATGGAGGTGAGAGAAACGGAGGGAGAGTTGGAAGATGAAGAGGAAGTGAAGTGTTGGGAGAGAAAGAGGAGTTAGAGGAAGGAAGGAGAGGTAGTGGGGAGGAAGGAGAGGTAGTGGGGAGGTAGTGGAGAGGTAGTGGAGAGGTAGTAGGGAGGTAGAAGCTGAAAAAAAATGAGGAAAATGATTAAGATGAGTAATAAAAATATGTCATGATGATAATAACTACAATAATATTAATGAATGACAGTCAATATAATAATAATAAACCTGATAATGACCAACCTACATTTTCTATAACAAGAAGCTTCCCCATTTTCTGTGTAAAAGGAGAAAGTATCGGGGGGGAGACTTACCAAAACCTAACCAACCTCACTAATGTAACATAACTACAGAAATAACAGCGACTGACAGACAAAAAAAAAACTAAATAGAAGATAATAATAGCCAATAGCATCAACCCGACACACACACACACACACACACACTAGTTAACGTCCTCATCTGACTCACAAAACTGACACTTAACCTATCAAACACCTGAGGTAATGAGGACACAGTAATGCAGGTGTTCACTACTTAGCCGTGTATCGTAAAATATTGACGTTCACATAAGCACAGCACACATTATACATCGGCTAGAGAAAGAGAGTATCAACACTCCAACACTCCTCCTACCTCCAACACTCCTCCTACCTCCACCACTCCTCCTACCTCCACCACTCCTCTACCTCGGCACTTCCAAGAGATACAATGAACTGAGAAGATTTTAAAAAGGTCTTGTACTTTTTTCCCGTCAGAGGTTGAAGGTCAATGGTTGGTTATCAAACTTAGGAGTACTTTTCTTCTTCAACTAGCGCCTCAGGACGACAAACAGGAGGGGGAGGGGGAGGGGGAGGGGGGGGGGGGGGGAGGAGTGGGAGGAAGAGGAGGAGGAGTGGGAGGAAGGAGAGGAAGAGGGGGAAGAGGAGGAGGAGAAGATAAACTTGACAGCCTCGGAGGGAAAAAGTCACGTAAAAGGGATTTTTTTTTTGTCTTTACGGAAAAGTTTGGGATGAGAGGGAATTTTAACCCTATTATTTTTAAGGTCATTTACCATAACTATATATTATATCTTCTACTAAGACATACATACATACATACATACATAAAGGAAACAATGAACATAAGAACTTAAAATAAAACACAGAGTTGGTACCCTGTATTATAATAAATATCCCTCGAATACGAAAAAAAAATCCATCAGTTATATCAGTAAAGACGTGAATTGGGTTAAGACTATACGCTGACTCCCACAACAAATAGGAAAGGAAAAGACAACAAACGTGTAATGATTCCCTCTACCATACCTGTCACTTCACCAGGTAATTAACCGATGTACTTTCTCCTTCTCTTACCTTTAGTCTTAATTCACAGGTGTGCCAGATGGTTTCATACACCTCAGTCATTAGTACACGTGACACTAGTACCACACTCACCTGCAAAGAAAGAGAGTTAATGTTAGTTATATGTGCTTGAGTATAATAAAGAATGTCAGGTAATACGATAAATTAATGATGGATCCATAGTCACAGAATTTTTTTTTAAGATAAGATTTGTTTTTCTTCTCGTAATTGGGGAGGGTTGGGGAGGGGTGGGGAGGGGTGGGGAGGGGTGGGGATGGAGGAGATGAGGGGTTGAGATTACGGTGGGGGTTATGGTTGAAGTATGGGATGGTAGGGGAGAGGGACTGGGGTGGGGAGGGGTTAGAGTTAGGGAGAGGGTGAGGAGGGGGTTGGGGAGGAGGAGGGGGGTTAGGGAGGGTTTAGGAAGGGGGAGGGGTGTTGGGAGGGGAGGAGGAGGGGGGTGGTTGAAAGTATAGTGTAGACCTAAGTTTAAGCCGCTTACCTATAGCTAATGAAAGTTAGGAGGGAAGACCCGCCTCTCAGACCTGAAGCTTGGCCAAGATGGTAACTTTCTCCCGCTTTCTTCAGAGGCCGGCTAAGGCTATATTAATTAGTCAATGCAGCAGTTATTGAGGAGGACCTTGGTGGTGGTGATAGTGGTAGGAGTGGTGGTGATAGTGGTAGGAGTGGTGGTGATAGTGGTAGGAGTGGTGGTGATAGTGGTAGGAGTGGTGGTGATAGTGGTAGGAGTGGTAGTGGTAGGAGTGGTGGTGGTTGTGGTGCTAGTGATGGAGGAGGTGGTAAAGGCGTTGGTGGTAGGGGGTAGGGGCGAGTGTCGTAGGGGGTAGGGGTGAGTGTAGTAGGGGGTAGGGGTGAGTGTAGTAGGGGGTAGGGGTGAGTGTAGTAGGGGGTAGGGGTGAGTGTAGTAGGGGTAGGGATCGGGTAGTGGTGTTGGTGGTTGGGGGAATAAAATGTTAAGACAGATCATACAAGTCATAAAGGCTAAAGTACTGTATACTAAGAGTGAACGGCGGATCTTATTGGTGGTAATAAATATCTCTTCCCCCCCCCCCCCTCCACCCAACTGACCTTTTCAATAAGTACTGTTAAGTGTGGCTCAGATGAGTAACACAAGAGGAAGTATTTAACATTACAAACTTTTAAGTACATAAGCAATATAAATTTACTTCACATGAGCCATATAGTGTCGTAATTAACATGTAGAGACGACGAGGGAGACTGGGGGTAAACATTGTAGATGTGTAGAGGTCATTGATTTCTACTACTACTACTACTATTACTACTACTAATAATAATGTATCATAAAGACACGTATATGCCTATTTAGAGTAATATTTCTTTTATTTTTCACCAATAAAATATAATTAACTACAAAAACTATAAGCCATTTGTTCCTCTATAATGCTCTGACGACGATTACCTCTATGTACTTCACTAATGGGGACAGTCACCAGTGTCTTAGGTAACGTGGTGACTAATTTGTTCCTGTCAATCATTTTACCGTTTGTGGGCCGACCAAACACTGACTACACGGTGACTTAACCCTCAGTGCCTCTCGTCGCTACAGGACAACACGGACCACACCTCCTGCGACTCAGCTCTGGTTTGGGGCTACAATATCTACCAAGTTCCTTCGAAATTAATATATATCTGAGTTTTGGCTTTCACATGATGTTCCTATGGTTGATATATAGCGCGTTCGTCTTTATCTCTTTCTCGACACACACACACACACACACACACACACATGGAAGTATATTAAAGACGACGATGAACACCTCTCAAAAGACACATCTGACAAAAAAAAATATCTTCGTGACGGGAGAAAAACATCCTCAGATAAGGAAGGAAAGGAGGAAGCAAGGGCTGGGTGACGCTCAGTCGTAAATGTGATCGACCCTGAACTCCTCGACGATCGTATGTGTTGGTGTGTCTGTCTGTCTGTCCGTGTCTGTCTGTCTGTCCGTCCACACACCAAGGTAAAAATTGTTTAAAGGTGTAGAACCCGTCGCCAACACAGCCACACCTGGGGTCATTATGAACACCTTTTTGTCACTTAAGAGTTAGTATATAGAACACCTGTGATTTACCTGGAGGTCATTATGAGTAACTTATTAGCTGACATTATAAGCCAAGAGGCCAAAGGTATTCCTGAGAAATGAAGCAGCAGAAAGATCACAAATTTCATCGAAAAAAATAATAATAATCAGAATAATTAGTTTCTTATCTATGAAATTAATATTAATCCACGTGTAAAATATGACTCAACTCGTTTAAGAAATAGTTTACCGAAAGTGACTAACATCTTTCAATATAATTCTAAAGATATACTGCTGACACTGGATCCACACTTGACTGCCCAGCCAGACCTACACAGCCAGATCACACAAAATACCATCCACTGGCGGCAACATCGGGACAAATTTCACTAAAATAATCTTTCTATAAACACAGGTTACTCACTCAACACACGAGGACTTGAAGACTTAACTCGACTAGCCTAGAGATAAGTAATACAAAATTGGACACTGACACAGAAGTAATGGGGATATTGGCAACCAACAGCCTGTAATAACGGTAACAGCAAATAAAAGGGACAGCACAAGTAATAACAGTTGCAGGAAAAAGTTACTCGTTAAACCATGCTGTAATCTGCAATGTTAAAAAAATATCACAAAAAAAACAGGAGCAAGTGACAGTATGACGTTGCAGCAAATACCCAGTCGCTACAACATCACAGGCTACAACATCACAGGCTTCAACAACAACAGCTACAACATCAGAGGCTTCAACAACAAGAGCTACTTCATCATCACAGGTTCCAACAACAACAGAAGCCCCAACAACACCAGAGGCTTCAGTAACTCGACTTGAACTCAACACAAAAAATGAGAAAAAATACTTCAACTGGACACAACTGGAGCGAGGGGGCGAGTCACGTCGGGTGGTGGTGACTTTTTCTCAACCAACTCTTATTTACACAGACACGGTGTATCATTTATAGAAATTCAACACCTGCAACTAATTCAACACACCTGTAACCAATTCAACACACTTGTAACTAATATAACACACCTGTAACCAATTCAACACACCTGTAACTAATATAACACACCTGTAACCAATTCAATACACCTGTAACTAATATAACACACCTGTAACCAATTCAATACACCTGTAACTAATATAACACACCTGTAACCAATTCTACATATGCCCCTCCTAAGTGACCACAACAACACTACCACATCCCTGCAGTCCCCACCACATCCCCGTGAACCACAACACATCACCGGGATTTTTTTTTACACATCTCTGCAGTAACCAGTTATTCCCTCACACTCCTTTGTTTGCTAACACATTCTAACACACGCCAGCACATCCCTAAACTCCTTCGCACATCTTAGTAGTTTTAAATCATCCATCATCCTGGCTTTTTATCCCTATCCTTCTCCCCTTTCTCTCAGTTTTCCTCCCTCCATCTCTCCCCCTATCCATTCACCATCCCTCATTCCTCCATCCACCTCACTACGTCCCTACCTACCAGTCCATCTATCCTCCCTCATCCTCTCCCCACTACACACCCTTCTATCCCTTAAGCACAATCCCTTATCCTCTATTTATCCTTTCCCTGCAGGAGGAACTACCCACAGCCACCCCCCCCCCCATACCCTAACGACCCAATCTGTTCACTAATTAGGTTCAGGTGTGATTACTTGGGTCGCCATAGCCTCCGTTCCCTTCCGGCTTGTGATCCAGAATAGATTGCCCTTCCGTCGCCTCTTCCTCTTCTTTATTCTCTTCCTCATTCTCTTCCTCTTATTCTTCCTCTTCCATCTGGTAATAATTCACACCTTGATGATAATTAGTCTTCCTCTTGGTTAAGTGATAATTCGGGAATCAAGGACGGATTATGTGGAGTGAATTCATGTCTAAGTACTAATTGGTTTGGGCTACATGGGGAACTTCATATATGACACGCACACGCACACGCGCGCACACGCACGCACACGCACGCACGCGCAAGCACACACACACATACATACACACACATAAACACACACACACACATCTTGAGTGATAATTTATAAATTGGTGTTGATTATTGATGACTCTCACCCTTAAACACATCACCAGCACAGCCCCACGCCTCCTAAACACAGCACCAGCACAGCCCCCCCCCCACACCCTTAACACATTCCCAGCACAGCCCCACACCTCCTAAACACAGCACCAGCACAGCCCCCCCACACCCTTAAACACATCACCAGCACAGACCCCCCACACCCTTAACACATCAACAGCACAGCCCCATACCATTAACACAGCCCCATACACTCTAAACACAGCACCAGCACATCCCAAAACCATAAACACAGCACCAGCACATCTCCACACCTGTAAACACAGCCCCACACACCTTTAAACACAGCACCAACATAGCCACATCAAATACATATTCATAAGGACGTGAACACACAAGGGAGGATTCAACTCACGTCTCTCAATGTTATAGTATAAATATTGTCCTCCGCTCGCTGTGTAAATATTGTCCTCCGCTCGCTGTGTAAATATTGTCCTCCGCTCGCTGTGTAAATATTGTCCTCCGCTCGCTGTGTAAATATTGTCCTCCGCTCGCTGTGTAAATATTGTCCTCCGCTCGCTGTGTAAATATTGTCCTCCGCTCGCTGTGTAAAAACATCAATTGCAACTTCACTGTCTTGGATGAAGTCGGAATTAGCTTGAACCTGAACCTGCTGTGACCTATTCTGAACCTCTTGTAACCTATTCTGAACCTCTTGTAACCTATTCTGAACCTCTTGTAACCTATTCTGAACCTCCTGTGACCTATCCTGGCACAGTTATATTTCCTGTGACATTTCCTCAACCTCTTATGACCCATCCTGACATACCCGAACATCTCCACGACATTTGGTGACGCATAATATGACCTTTGCTAACGCTAATGAACCTCCTTTGACCTTTGGTGACATAACTGAACACCTCGAGAAGTTTGCTGACACATACCTCAAGTTTGCTGACACATACCTCAAGTTTGCTGATACAGTGTCAACTCTCCTGACCTTTAATTACCTTACCTCACACACCTGCCTTCCTGTAGCTTTGGTTACGTTTACATTCGGCTATATATACCTGAACAACCCCTCACCTGACCCACCCCACATCTGACGCACCCAACACCTGACCCACCCCATTCCTGACCCATCCCATTCCTGACCCATCCCATTCTTGACCCATCCCAATCCTGACACACCCCTCACCTGACCCACCCCACACCTGACTCACCCCACACCTGACCCACCCCACACTTGACCCACCCTACACCTGAGCCTGTAACATATGACAGATAAGCAATTTGGCATTTGTAACATGACCCGAGGCTTACTTCAGATAATCTACCCCTCACCTTTGACCTTTGACCTGTGGCTTACTTCCGATAATCGACCCCTGACCTTTGACCTACCCTGATCTTTGACCTCTGACCTGTGGCTTCAGATAACCTCCCCTGACCAATGAACTTTGACCCATAACCCCTGACTTGTAAAGACTAAAGCTACTCCAGCATTCCCTCGACCTGCCAACCCAAGACATCGACCTGCCAACCCAAGACATCGACCTGCCAACCCAAAACATTGACCTGCCAACCCAAAACACTGACCTGCCAACCCAAAACATTGACCTGCCAACCCAAGACATCGACCTGCCAACCCAAGACATCGACCTGCCAACCCAAAACATTGACCTGCCAACCATGAACATTGATATGAACAATCTTAAATAACAACAACAACAACAATACTACTCATATAAAAATGTCAAATCAATAAACAATTAATTCTTTAAAGTAGAACAAAAGTGCTAACGCCATCCTATATTTCTCAGGCTATTGTGGTACTATTTTTCATTTTATTCATCAGTACAAAATAGTTGTTTATTCAGGAATTAATTTATCATAATTTTATTAATCGTTAAAATAACCTTTGGTGGGCACAATAGACTTACAACGGTGACGTGAGCGTACAGCACAGTGACGTAAGCTTATAACAGTGACGTAAGCTGATAAGAGTGACGTGAGCTTACAACAGTGACGTAAGCTTATAACAGTAACGTAAGCTTACAACTGTGACGTGAACTTACAACACAATGACGTGAGCTTATAACACAGTGACGTAATCTTACACCACAGTGACGTAAGCTTACAACACAGTGACGTAACCTTTCAACACAACATGAGTATTTTGGTCCTCGCAGTGTTACCAGATGAACAGAACAAAAAAACAGTGTTAAATACCAGTGTCTCCAGGAGGACCCGGGGAGAGAACCTGTCATGATCCCGGGGAGAGAACCTGGCATGACCCGGGGGAGAGAACCTGGCATGACCCGGGGGAGAGAACCCGTCATGACCTGGGGAGAGAACCTGGCATGACCCGGGGGACAAACCTGTCATGACCTGGGGAGAGAACCTGATTTACGACCATTTAATGCGAAGACCCAAGCATGGTCAGATATAATTACATTACTGAGTCTGAGCAGTATCTTCCTCTGCCTCCTCCACTTCTTCTCCTCTTCTCCCCCACCCTGTTCTTCTTCCTCTATCCACCATCACACACAACCACCATCACACACACCACCACCATCACACACCACCACCATCACACACCACCACCATCACACACAACCACCATCACACACCACCACCATCACACACAACTTTATGTCAACAATATACGTATTTTTTCACACTTTCATGCTTTGTAAGTGATTATGAAGAGTCAGTTCATAGGGTCCACGTGACTGTGTGTGTGTGTGCATACTGTCACCCACGCATACACCAAAACTTCATGGAGAATCCTACCTACCTCAACCCCCCCCCTCCCTCCCTCACACACTCTCCCTCCCACGCACTCTCCCTCCCTCACACACTTCCCCACACACTAACCCATCCCCTACATTCCCTTCTACACCCCACCACCTTCACTCCTTCATACTACATCTAACGTACCCCACCCTCTCCTACACCCCACCCTATCCTACACCCTACACCCCCACCCTCTCCTACACCCCACCCTATCCTACACCCTACACCCCACCCGCTCCTACACCCTACACCCCCACCCTCTCCTAGACCCCACCCTATCCTACACCGCCACCCTCTCCTACACCCCACCCTATCCCACACCCCCTCCCCCCTCCCTACACCCCAAACACCCTCTCCCCACACCCCACACCCCCTTCCCCTCCCCACACACCAAACACCCCTCACCCACACCCCCTCCCCATACCCCCCTCCCCACACCCCCACCCCCACCCCCCTCCCCACACCCCTCTCCCCCACACTCCATCATTCACTAATAATTTTCTTTTGGATTCTTCTCTTGCGCCATTTCCTAAGGTCCCAGGTGAGGGGGAGTGGGAGGTAAGGGAGTGGGAGGTGAGGGAGAGTGGGAGGTAAGGGAGAGTGGGAGGTGAAGTGAGAGGGAAGAGGAGGGGTAACTAAAGGAAACCCCCTGAGGCCTTGATAGATGGCGGACCTCGCTACTCTTCGTCCTTCCATATAGATTGCTCGCTTATTAATGTGTCCAGGAGCCTTTTCCTCCCGCCTCCAGAACTCACAGCCACTTCACCTGTTACTCTGAAAGGTGACAGGTGGTGGTGGTGGTGGTGATAGTGGTGTGATATAGAAATGGTGAAAGTGGTGGAGAAGGTGGTGATGGTGGAGACTGAGAGATGGTGAAGGTTTTTTGTTAGTTGTGATGGTGATTGTGTGGTGTTGGTGGTAAAAGAGTAAGAGGGGGTGGTGATGGAGGTGGTGAGTGAGTGTGTGTGAGTGAGTTGAGACACTGTACTGGGTATTTAAAAGTCTCTCTCTCTCTCTCTCTCTCTCTCTCTCTCTCTCTCTCTCTCTCTCTCTCTCTCTCTCTCTCATAATTTACACAAGCTAGACTTTCTTATTTTTCTCTACCCATTTCTCCCTCTTTTATTCTCTTTTCCTTCACTCTTCCTCTTTTTTTTATCTTCTCCCCTCCCTCCTCCCCCTTCCTTTTTTTTCTTCCTCCCATTCACATTTTTTATTGTTCTTGTTCTTGTTCTTGTTGTTGTTGTTCTTCATCCTCTTCTTCTTCTCACGGTTCTGATGGACACGCCAAGAATAACATAAACACATTCTTCTCCACACTTATGAGTATACATAACTGCCACTCCCCCTCCTCTTCTGCCGCGCCCTGGGAGGTGAGGAAAGACATGAAAGAGGGTAAGGGAGAGCATAGCTATCATCATCCTCTAGTGCCCAGTGAGTCATTCTTGTATAGCCTGCGTCATCCCTCGTACCCATGACTCACCTCTTGTACCCTCTGAGTCACTCATCCTCCTTAATCTGGGTTCTTCTTAAACTTCCTCTTGATACCTTAACTTTACCCTTTAACTAATCCACAGGTAATCTAGTCAACGTCTCGAGGTTCTTGAAGAGGTTAACAAGGCCACAAAATCTCTTCACTTAATCTTAAAATTCCCTCGTGGTCCGGAACACTCCAGTAGGACCCACCAGGAATTTGCTTCGGGTGACTGGAGAAAATGGATTGTCAGCCTCGTCAGCCGCGCCATTCTCAGCTTGACGGGGACCTGATGGGAAATCGAAGGTCCGTCTACGAGGTGCTTCCCCATTATGTCCCCCCACTCACCTCCTTCAGGAACGTTGTAGGTTCATGTCGGTCACTACAGGACACTCGAGGTTTAGGACTCCTTGTTAAAATATGTGAAGCTCCGTAGGAATTTTAATTAGTTAATTAAGGACAATCTTTGGTGTTTCACAGGAATTTCTCTCATGTTTTCAGGGAGTCTTGTGACGTAAAGTTATCATTGAGGTTCGAAGGATAAAAAAAAAAACCTAACTGTGGACAGGATGAGGGAGAACGTCTGACTGGTTTAATTTCATAAAATATTCACTGCAGGATGGAAAAGACTGCCGGGCGCTGCTGACTACTGGCACTGTTTTGTTATGCTACGAGCCTCGATACATTCAAGGTGTACTGCTGTTGTATCACAAGCACGAGGTTTAAAGTGAAGTTCTGGGATTAACGCGCTACTCTACACCACGAAACACGGAGAAAAAATCTCTCTCGAAGGTGCCAGTGGAATGCTTTGTGCTTGAGGCCTCAGGGCGGGGCGGAATCCGAAGCTCGCATGACCAGAGCACCTCCACCTGACGCTCACACGATACTCCCTCCTTCTGCAGCCACGTCGAGAGGCGTTCTTCAGGCTGATATTGTTGTGAGGAAAGTGACAAGGTTTTGAGTTCAGGTTCTCATGCTACACTACTCCTACACGACCTTACACCACCACACGTCCATTGTTCACTACACACAGAGAAAAAGACCTTGGCAGACGGTCGCCTTCCCTGACCTTCCCCTGATTGTTTGTCTTCCTCTCTTCTCTACACTCTGTAATTTCATCCAAATAAACTTAACCAGAACTTTTGACCTCATATTATTATTACTGAAGCTCCTGCAATGTTAGTAATTTAACTTCTCCACCAACAATGAAAATGATAAAATATAACTGATTAAGATTCGATAAGTTTTCTCCTCATTATAAGACCAGACTCAACTAAACGCTATTATACTTTGTTAAAAAAAAGTATCGCTAATCTTCAATAACTTCTTATTTTATTTAGAGGTAAAAAAAAAAATAATACTCCACTAGACTTCGTTCATATAAATCATTATCTCGAGGTTACAGAAAAAAATTAATATCTAACAACTCAAAATATATTAAAGTACTCAAACATATTACTTCAGTGTGTTTGATGAACATTTTGAACGGTTTTCTAAATGCCTCATAACATTCGAAAAAGACGAAAAAAGGGTAAAAAATAAATAAATAAAAATAAAAATAGAGGCAAAACTTAAGATACAAATGCCAAACGAACCTTCACACAGTTACTGGGCGGACGGACACAAACACCACATCGAGTTATGTGAAACCAAGAAGGATTTTGTCTAAATTAGTCTCGGGGATTTTAAACCCAAGTTTGAATTTCATTTCATCTTGATGGAAACGTCTTCAAACAACTTTAATCACATACATTAATTATATTCCTTAAAAAACTGAGATATTTTGAGTTTTCTTGGACTTTACCAGTAGTCTTTGGCTCACCTGAATCATGAAATACGTTGTTCTGATGACTAGAAACGCTACCTACTTTAAACATCATCACCATTATCATCATCATCATCATTATTATTATTATTATTAGTAGTAGTAGTAGTAGTAGTAGTATTATTTATACTCGGTAAACATCGCTCAACTTAATTAAGTCTCGTGACATCAAATTAGGTGAGGAAAACTAACAATTGGCAGGTAATTATATCAAGTAAGGTCAGGTAAGACGGGACAGAATGAGACAAGTCATTTATGATGTTTTAAACTAAGACATGACACTAGATGATTCACTTATAGTTTATTACAAGTAAAAACTAATATGATCATAAGAATTGAGTTAACGAGAAACCAAGGTTGTTTTGATCATGTCCAGGTCATCACAGGTCAAATTCTTAAAACTTAATACTGTTTACTGGGAATCAAAGCATCTGTTGTTATATTAGGTTAAATAAAGATCAAACGAGGTCACGGGAGGCGAACTAACACACTACTCCCAACCTGACGTATCGGGTCACTGAGGGAGTGTGTATGCCGGGATGAGGGAATAATTTACTCGGACAGGGATCGAGAGACACTGCAGCGTGAATAATGATGATGTGAGGAGCAACAATGACGAGTGTGGAGAGAGAGAGAGAGAGAGAGAGAGAGAGAGAGAGAGAGAGAGAGAGAGAGAGAGAGAGAGAGAGAAGCTTGGTGAGTGTGAGAGGAGCACACACACACACACACACACGTACATACAGACTCTCACTCTCACTCTCTCTCTCTCTCTCTCTCTCTCTCTCTCTCTCTCTCTGTGCCCCCCTCCATCCGTCCCTCCCTCTCTATCCCACTCTCCCTCCCTATCCACCTCTCCCTCTCTATCCCACACTCCCTCCCTATCCACCTCTCCCAATGTACATCTCACTCCATTATGCACCTGATTCCCGACAGGTACTCGTTACGGGACTCTAATTAGATAGGGATTTTGTGAAAGCCTCTTCGATTCTCTCCCTCATGTTGCCTCACGTACAGACCTCCAGACGACTATCTCCTTCTTTTCAACGGAACACTGTGTCGTCTTCTTGTTATTTTTATCTGCATTGTGACCGACAACTATTTCGGGAAGAGTTGGTGGGTGGGTGAGGGTGGGTGGGTGGGTGAGGGTGGGTGGGTGGGTGGGTGTGGGTGTGTGGGTAGGTGTGTGGGTGGGTAGGTGTGTGGGTGGGTGGGTGTTATTGTTTATTGGGGGGTAAATGTCAGTTCATATTCTATATTTGGTTACACAACTAGTGAAATTTTGTGTGGTTGGAACATCTACACAGCCTACATATTTCCGACACAGACAACATATACCCGACACAGCCGACATATACCCGACACAGCAGCTGGCCCAAGGTGACACCCACCTATTGATTCCTCCTCACAGTCTGTCAAGGCTGTTTAAAGACGTGTAACTGTTTTCTTTCTCAGCTCAAAACACCCTTGTCCTCACACCCTTCACACCCTTGTCTTAAAAACATTTGTCCTCCCGACTGTCATAAAACACTAGTGTCCTCCATTTTGTCCTCACACCCTTGTCCTCACACCCTTGTCCTCACTCTCTCGTACTTAAACCCTTGTCCTCACTATTGTAAAACAAATGTCCTCACTAGTGTCCTAACACCTTTGTCCTCACTAGTGTCCTCACACCTTTGTCCTCACACCCTTGTCCTAAAACACCCTTGTCCTCACTCTCTCGTACTTAAACCCTTGTCCTCACTAGTGTAGAAAAAATAAGTCCTCACTAGTGTCCTCAAACCCTTGTCCTCACACCTTTGTCCTCACACCCTTGTCCTCACTCTCTCGTACTTAAACCCTTGTCCTCACTAGTGTCCTCACACCCTTGTCCTAAAACACCCTTGTCCTCACTCTCTCGTACTTAAACCCTTGTCCTCACTAGTGTCCTCACACCTTTGTCCTCACTAGTGTCCTCACACCTTTGTCCTCACACCCTTGTCCTAAAACAACCTTGCCCACACACCTTTGTCCTCCCTATTGCCCTAACACATAATTGTCCCCAAACACTTCTTGTCCTTAAATAAATTCTCTTTTTATAAAATTTTCCTCGTCGACCCACCTAACAGGACAACTCTTAATTACAGTAACTTTTTCCTACTTCCTGTACAGTTATAATGACAATTTTCTTTCCCATTTATTTCTGTTAAATTATAAAGTCAACTAACATTTAAATTCCCTTCTTAAAGTAGCCATTTTAAGAACAATTTATTATTTTGTATTACTTTTTCTTTCTGTACTGTTTAACCTATCATAAAAATCTGAAATAAAAATGTTCTTTAAATCTTTTCCTCTACTATTAACTGTAACAAAAGATGACTTCAAGCGACGCCTTTATCACAGTGGTCACAACCTTAATCCAGCGACCACCTTACTCCAGCGACCACCCTACGCCAGCGACCACCCTACGCCAGCGACCACCCTACGCCAGCGACCACCCTACGCCAGCGACCACCCTACGCCAGCGACCACCTTACTCCAGCGACCACCCGACGCCAGCGACCACCCTACGCCAGCGACCACCCTACGCCAGCGACCACCCTACGCCAGCGACCACGGAGATATTGCCAAGATTTACTCCAATTTTCCTAAACGTTGTCGCTCTATTCACTACCTACTCTAATACCTCTAATAAACGTAAAAGGTTGAAGGTAAAGAGATTAACAGGGGAATAAGTTTAGTGTTTACTGTATACTCAACATTGTTTGGTCAAGACTCGGTGCAAACATGATCGAGACATGTTTCATTATATTACTGACGATGTAATGAAACTCTACTCCCTTTATGTATTTTCTTTCTCCCAAAAAACATACAAGAAGTGTGTCTAAACCCCTAACCTTTTCTCACATCAATAAAATACTTAAAAAAAAAAACTAAATTGCGTCACCAACTCACATTTTCGGGATAAAAAAAAAAAATAATAATAATAAATAAAAATATATAAAAACCACGTTACACCTGAGGTCCCCCACGCCAGCCACAACACCTGAAGTAATTTCCTGATCCCGGTAAGCAGTCATCAGGTGTTGTAGCCAGGTAGAGTCTTGGGGAGAATTCGTAGGCCAAATCCAGATTAAGATTTGGGGCGGCATCCAACGAAGGAAATCCCCTGTTCCATTTCCCTGGGCTGCTGAATCTTGATAATGTGACTTGGGGAATCTCCGGCTGAGGAGGAATTCTCTTGGTAAGCTTAATCCAAGAAACGGGTAAGCTTAATCCAAGAACCAAGTAAGCTTTATCCAAGAACCAGGTTAACCAGAATACAACTACCACTATCTTTTTCCTCGGAGTTAAACAGAGAGGATGTGTGATGGTTATTGGTCCGTGGTAGTGGTGACAATGGTTACTGGCCTGTGGTGGTGATGATGGTGGTGGTAGAGGGAATGTTTGGCTAACCTTCATAATTATGCTACCCAAATTAATATCCAAATTTATGATCGGAAAAACGCTTAACAACACACATCACTTAAGCCTGTCACACACACACACACACACACACACACACATATCTTTTTTCCCTTTAACAATTACGTTCAATCTGCCTTAGGTGTCAGTACAGTAGGCACGTGCCAGCTTGGTGAGGGCGTCAGGATGATGTTCTGTGCAAAATTGGTTTCGCAAGCTTTAAAAACATTACAATAGATCCCTTAAACGCGTTCTGTATAGACTCTTAATTAGTTTCCAGAATTAAAAAAAAAAGCCCGTGTGTGTGTGTGTGTGTGTGTGTGTGTGTGTATGTGTATGTGTGTGTGTGTGTGTAACTTAAGAGACATGTACCGGTATACAAACATACACAACTACATTATAAATATATGTATATGTGTGAGTTAGTTTTGTCTGCTGTGAATACTATATCCCCCAGAACAGTTTAACAGGGCCTCTCAACAACTACGTCTATATTGGTTCCTCCTGAGAGAAACTACGCGATAAGGCCAACAACAACAACAACTTATTTCATCACGAAGTTGACGCCTGACGAGGAGCGATTCATCGTGACCTGAAGGAGGGGGAGGAGGAGGAGATGATGTAGAGGGAGGAGGAGGAGGAGATGATGTAGAGGGAGGAGGAGGGAGGTAGGTGAAGAATAAAAAGACAACAATTTGAGAGAATGATTGGGAAGAAAGATAGAAAAAAGAGAAAGAAGAAAATATAAAATGGATGGCTCGAAAGAAATAAGGAATGAGTGCAAAGAGAGAAAGAAATAAAAGGATAGAAGGAAGGAAGGAAGGGCAACAGGTTCATCAATTCCAAAGTCATGTCAAAAACAAGGTGAGAGAGAGAGAGAGAGAGAGAGAGAGAGAGAGAGAGAGAGAGAGATGTCAGGTCATAGGGGAGGGGGGGGTGTAACAAGGTCTCCACACCACCACCCGGAGTTAGTGGCCAAATTCAACCCCGCTCTATACACCTGGTCAACGATGTACTTCCAGGGCACCACACACTGTACGTACACACATTACTAGACCCTCACACTGTACGTACACACACTGAAGGTCCATACACTGTACGTAGAAATACAGAACAAGTCTACACAACGCACATGATACACAGTGCACAAGAGCATACAGTACATACATGAACACTGCACTGTACGTAGAGAACCAAGCCACACACACACACACACACACACACACAAGACAATATACTGCACGCGAAATATATGGACGACGAAGTGGGATAATGATGATTGATAATGATGATGACGAGGAGGAAGAGAAAGAGGAGGAAGGGGAAGAGGAAGGGGAGGAAGAGGAAGGGGAGGAGGAAGGAGAGGAACAATAAACACAGTCTGTCATTCCCAAGTAAAGCAGCCGAAAAAAAAATTGTGAGAGGTGGATGGAGGTAATCCTTCTGGCCTGGGGTAAGACACGTCCCCCCCCCCCCCCCCTCTCTCTCTCTCTCGTGAAAATTGTTTTGGTTGTGGAGGGCCGTGGTCACCAACCTGTAAACATGAATATAACATCTTGAATGACGTAACAAAAGGCAAACTCTATAACGCTCCTTTATATCAATATTACTGTAACGTGTCCTATATCATTATACTGTAATATACTTCACAAATCAGCTTTATTATACGCTACTGTTACGACTTGTGTAATGGTTAGTATTCTCGTTTCTCAAGCAGGATGACCAAGGTTCGATTCCCGGATAGACAGGTTGGAGTTACAAGATGAATTCCTCCAATGTGTTGAGGTTCAGGTCCTGGATTTAAGTCAATTAGCGGATCGTGTTCAAGGATGATGGTTAAGCCAGTGCGGTATGCGAGGTGTCCGGTCTCTCTGCATAGTTGGTATTGTTATTGTGTTGAAGGTAATTTGTAGTCCTTAAAGCAAAGCCAGGCAGTAGAGTCCCCCTTAACCCACAGGTGCCAGAACAAAACACAGTGGAAAAATCTCATCAGGTAATGTCTATATGTGTGTAAAAATAATAACAACAAATACAGTGTTTACGTTTCCTTCTCTCAAGAGGATGTTGGTGTGAGAGGGAAACATTGAACGAGGAAATTTTTATGATTATTTTTTTAAGCATGGTGACAATATGTGATGAGATTTTTTCACATTAGTTGATTATTTTTATTTTTATTTTTTTTATACCTGTGGGGATAACACCAACCTGATCGTATGTTATGAGTTGGTATGGTGTTATTCTCGATTCGTTATGATTACTATCTCCTACGACTATCATCACCTCACCATCACCACCACGACCATCATCACCACCACTACCACCAGAAAATTCCTCGCTGTCCAGTAGCTAACTAGACAACTGCTCACACGGCAAATCAAATTCTCCCCTCAAAAATTAAATTAAGTCCATTGTAAAACACATCTCATTTTCAACTTCAAAACTTTCCAATATCAAATTTAAGAGAATAAAAACTTTCTATTTTTAAAAAGTTTCTATGAACTTTGACCATCGTGTTGATTAAATTACCATTCTATCTAATTACCACATTTTGGAATATTAATTATATACCTGAACAACATAAAGCTAATCATCTTTTTATCTAATCAATATCAGCAGGAACTTTAATTATTCCCAAACATATATAACTAATCACCTCTCTAATTACCACCAAGTGACCTTAATTACACCTGAACAACATGTAACTAATTATCTTTCAAATAAATCACCGCCAATAGGCACCTAAACCTGAACAACATATAGCTAATTACTTCTCTAATTAATTACCATCAATAAAGGACTTTGATTAACTATGACAAATAGGTCTTTGATAATCACTTTTCTTCCTAATTCCTTGTCTACAATAATGAAATTAAAGAAAATACGTAATACAAGAAGGATTCGATCTAATTACCTTCCAATCGACTCATTACATGGGACACTAATTACGCCTGAAAGATATATATATGAGCTAACGAGGTTTATAATTAGTAGTTAATATTAATTACGAGGGAAAAATACAGGAATTAAATTGGTTCCTTATCAGTTAAAACGTCCGGTGCTGAAACGTTGTAAGCTGCGCCATCCGTAGGTAAAGAAACGTTCTAAGCTGCACCATTCGTAGGTAAAGAAACGTTCTAAGTTGCACCATCCTAGGTAAACAAACGTTCTAAGCTGCACCATCCGTATCTAAATGTTTCTAAGCTGCACCATCCGTAGCTAAGACATCCTAAGCTGCACCATCCGTAGCTAAAACATTCTAAGCTGCACCATTCGTAGGTAAAGAAACGTTCTAAGCTGCACCATCCCTACCTAAACCGGGAATGAAACGTTTCCACCTAAAATATCCAATAGATAAAACGTTCGCAGCCGAAACATATCTAAATAAAAAGTTTGAAATTAAAAACATCCAAAGCCCAATTTCACACACCAAAAAATCCAATTTCTACAACGTCAGCCGCCCATTAAACGCTGACGGTTATGACGTTTCTAGGTTCAAATTGTCAGCCGCCCACCAAGCGCTTCACGACCAAGATGTTCCAAGGTGGTGGTGGTGACGCCCATTTGGAAGGTGACCCAGAGACCGACCTCAATGCGGTTTGTGGTTGAGCCGGGGTGGTTGGTGACCCGTATTGATCTATGAGTGAGAACCTCGTCACGGGGAGGAAAATAGTCGTGATCACAAAGGTACAAGCACTCTTCTTGTGTGTGTGTGTGAAAGAGAGGGAGAGGTAGAGAGAAGGATGAAAGGGTGAAGGAAGGAAGGAAGAACTGAGATAATTGATAACAACTGATGAAATTAATTAAAGTTTCTTCCCCTATAATTATTCCTTTTTATTCTCTCTCTCTAACTTCCCCTTCTTTGTTTCTCGTTTTCCCTTTCCTCCTCCTCCTCCTCCTCCTCCTCTTCTTCCACCACCACCACCACCACCTCCTCCTCCAATTACACCAAAAGTAATAAAAGAGTGAAGTCTCCCAGTATCTCCTCCAAGTCTCTCTCCACTTAATACCACTATCTCCTCACGTCATCAAATAAGAACAAAAAAGATTTCAATAAAACACAACTGAAGCAATGTTCCTAATCGTGTTTTGTTTACGCAAGAATAATATTACCTGTAGTTGTTTATTTACCTGAAGTGCGTCACGGCCAATTTGAGAATGATGTCACGGGGTAATGATAGTGGTACAGTTGTTTGTATTTGGGGATTATATTGGTAGTTGTATATTTTAAGGAGGAATTATTCTCATACCAGTTTTAGAATTATTAAAATTATACTCTCATAACTTTAAGAATTATTAATATTAGACTTCCATAAATTTCAGAATTATTCAAATCAATACTTAAATTCTATCACCATTTGTACATCACCAAGATCCTTCATCCCACAACATTCCATTACGATCACTAAGTCGTTCTGTGAGTACCGTAGTGGACGAACACGATGGTTGAGACGTAGGGACAGAACGCACAAGGCAGCAGTAACTAAACACGTCAGAGGCGCTGCAGGCACGACCCAGTAGGTAATTCACTGTCATATTACCGTTCCTTAATTTCGTTATACCTTTAAAACACAAACCTGCCACTAGAGAGAGAGAGAGAGAGAGAGAGAGAGAGAGAGAGAGAGAGAGTTAAACGACCCTCCCCCCCATAGAAAAATTCCACCCATTCTTTTTTTTTTCCTTCACATTAACACACTCTCGACACAACACCACCCCATCAATTAGTAACATTAGGACACTCCCCCATCCCATTAGGACACTCCCCCATCCCATTAGGAAACACTCCCCTCCCTCCCCATAAATAATGACACCCCATTTTTCTCAAACACCCAAACTATTTTAAACACTTCGTCAATAAATCTTACCCATTATCTTTATTCCCTCATCTCCCTACTCTCTCTTCCTTCTCCCCCTATCCTACCCATCCACTCTCTCCCGTTCCTTTCCCTCCCCTTCCCCCCATCCTACCCCTCGTACCATTCCTCTCCCCGTCCTCTCCTTCTCTCCCCCCCCTCCCCCTCCCCTCCCCTCCCCCCTCCCCTCCTACCATTCCTCCCCCCGTCCTCTCCTTCTCTCCCCCCCTCCCCTCCCCTCCTCTTCCCCCTCCCCTCCCCCCCTCCTCTCGTCCGGTACAAGTAATAAATAAAACGAAAATTAATCCCTGAGGTGTTAATGTAGGGGAGGAGGGAGGAGGAGAGGCAAGGGGATTAATATTGATCTCTACATAGACAAAAACAAGATTGGAAAAGGGATTAGGATTACAGGGTGGGATTCGATAGTTTCTATGCAAGTAATCCCCCTAAATCCCTACCGCTGAAGACATGTTGAGGAGTCTCCCTTTATACCTCTCATACAGGGTGAGGCATTAAGTTGCTTTATCGAGAACAATCAAAATAATCTTGTTCTCGGTAAAGTGACTTATGAGCCACCCTGTATTACCCCGGTTATTGCCAGCTACACCAGAGCTTCAGGAATGGAGTGTGAGGAAGGTGGTAAAGGTTCACTCTAGCAGGTGTGTGAGACAGTTGTGTGAGACAGTTATGAGAGAGTTATGCGAGACAGTTATGAGAGACCCCAGGGTTTAAAATTGGCTTCATGACGCACACGACTCAAGACATCACAAGAAAGAATCATAAAAGAGGAGCTGAGAAGCCTCCTTTGTCGAGTCCTGAAGCCTTTACCAGCCGCTGTGTATAGTACGTTATTATCTCTCTCTCTCTCTCTCTCTCTCTCTCTCTCTCTCTCTCTCTCTCTCTCTCTCACCTCATGAACGACATTATTGCTAACCAAATCGACAAATATTTCATCGGATTACCAAACTTACTCTAAGTCTCTGATGAAGGGACAAATGCCACTGCCAAGTCTTACGAAAAACTAAAGGAAAAAAAAAATCTCCTACAGAAGTTATCGTCTTTATAGGATGGATAAGTCAAGGATATTAGGACATTATTTCGTGAAGTTATTGAAGGATTTATAATATTGATGGAAACTCTATAAAGGGATGAATTTATATATATATATATACATTAACCCCTATAAACATCGTAGCTATCACACTAAAAAAGATACCACAACTTTCACTCGATACTCTGACAAACTACATAAAATTCTTAGCCCTTCATTTTGTTAAAGACGAATATTTAAGTCCCATAAGGGTGTTAAGACATCAAAGCCTCGTATACAATCTTTAAGACCTGTTAGTTGAGGTGATTTACGAGATCCTCTGATTATTGAGAACTTTATATACTTTTCTTTATGACACTAATCTACATAGACTCTTTATGACACTAATCTATATAGACTCTTTATGACACTAATCAATATAGACTCTTTATGACACTAATCTATATAGACTCTTTATGACACTAATCTATAAATCCCCAGCTTATGACACTACCCCATACACCTTCTACTCATGATAAATTTAAGACACACTCCTTACGACACAGATTTAAAGTTAACCAACAGATGACAAATTAAAAACAAACCAAACATGACACAAACACACATTGAACGAGCCTGTGTTTACGATGCGAATATAAAGTCCATTTTACTCATCCCTTCCCTGCTCAACCATGCATATTCAGACAGTCCTCCCTGCTTACAACGCAAATCTAAGAGACTTACTATTTAACCACACTAATCTTAAAAGACCTCCTCCACCCTTGTTTACGGCACGCCAAGGAGGGCCAAGACCTTCAATCAACAACTGAGGGAAGGTTGGTAGGATAGGGGAGGGAGGGAGGAGAGAGAGGGGAGAGAGGGGATGATAAAATCGTGGGGGCAGATAAGAGACACGCCCGGCACGCCAACAATGAGGGCCAGATATGCCAGATATGTGTTGACCTTCCCCTCTTCTCTCCCCTCCCCTTTCCTTCCACCCTCCCCCTCACCAACTATTCCCTTTGGATTGGATGACTAGCTGCTCCCCCCCCCTCACCCCTCCTCATGTTCCACCCAGACAGACAGAATCGACCTCCCTCGTCTTGTTGTCAACTGGTATTGCTATAACAACAACAACAACAACAACAACAACAACCACAATTAAGACCATCTTCTCTTATCACAACCTTAATCTTTCAAGGTCATCTCTCGTTAGGTCATCTCTCGTTAATCTAAGATACTCAGCTAGACAAAAGGTAAATAAACAAAACTCCTCAATCCCATGAAAGTAATTAACCCAGAAGGTGTGACAAAGAGGCTCTCACCTCCTCCATCACCTGGCACACCTGACATCACCTTAATGAGCTCCTTACGCCCACCTGTGACAATGGATGGCGGAGTTAAGTTTAATATGAAGGGGGTATATTTAGATCAGTGTTGGGCGAAGCTTGTTTACTTATTACGGATGGCTGATGGTGTGTGTGTGTGTGTGTGTGTGTGTGTGTGTGTAACATGACTATCTCTATTCGACAGACGTTAATACACCTTCGCTAACTTCCTACGACAGATTTCCCCTTAATGTAGAAACTCAATCGCTACCCCAGACACATTGATAACCAACTACATGAAGTTTCCAAAATAAGGGAAAGAAATACCAAAAAAATAAGATACAAAAATCAAATAAATAAATACTGTAAATAAATAAAAAATACTAAAATGAATTAACTTTAACTGGGGTGACACGACGGAAAAAGAAACATCTCTCACTAACAACCAATGACCCATGAGAACACTGGCACTGAATCACGAAGGTAAATGGACCAGCACTGACTGACTCAACATAACACATCCATTATAGGCAAATAAACTCACGGCGGCGGAGACAACGGAACACACAACTACATAAACCAAGAAGAACAAAATATATCTTCAGCATCACGAGAGAGAGAGAGAGAGAGAGAGAGAGAGAGAGAGAGAGAGAGAGAGAGAGAATATCAATCTCTTTCCAGTCGGCTCCTACACTCCTATGATATATCCTACGTGACCTCCAGAGCATAAGGGATGAGCCTCTGCCGTCGGTAGTCCAGTCAAGGAGTCTAGGATGAGGGAAGAGGCAGGATGGAGAAAGAGGATTACAGTAATAAGTATCGAGAGGGAGGGGGGGTGGGGGTGGAGGATTAGGGGGCAGGGAAGTGAGGGGGAGGAGTAGGTTGGTGGGGGAGTGAGGGGGGGGGGAAGTGAGGTGGAGGAGTGATGGGGAGGAGTGAAGGGGGAAGTGAGGGGGAGGAATGATGGGTGGTAGTGAGGGAGGTTTCGGGTTTTCTTCAGCCCCCCAACGCCTTTATAGGGGAAATTCAGCCCCTCTCACACCTTCATAGAGTACAGTACATCAGCCTCCCACACCCCCCACAGCGAGAGAGTACTACACCCTCCCACAACTCCACACAGAGAGAGTGCATCACCCTCCCACAGCCCCCCGCAGCGAGAGCGTACATCAGCCTCCCACAGCTCCCGCAGCGAGAGAGTACATCAGCCTCCCACACCTCCACAGCGAGAGAGTACATCATCCCCCCCCCACACCTCCACAGCGAGAGAGTACATCAGCCTCCCACACACCCACAGAGAGAGAGAGTACTACACCCTCCCACACCTCCACAGCAAGAGAGAACTACACCCTCCCACACACCCACAGAGAGAGAGTACTACACCCTCCCACACCCCCACAGAGAGAGAGTACATCAGCCTCCCACACACCCACAGAGAGAGAGTACTACACCCTCACACACCTCCACAGCAAGAGAGAACTACACCCTCCCACAGCCCCCGCAGCGAGAGAGTACATCACCCTCCCACACCTCCACAGAGAGAGAGTACTACACCCTCCCACACCCCCACAGAGAGAATACTACACCCTCCCACACCCCCACAGAGAGTACTACACCCTCCCACACCTCCACAGAGAGAGAGTACCACCCCCACCCCCCCACACCTCCACAGAGAGAATACTACACCCTCCCACACCCCCACAGAGAGAATACTACACCCTCCCACACCCCCACAGAGAGTACTACACCCTCCCACACCTCCACAGAGAGAGAGTACCACCCCCACCCCCCCACACCTCCACAGAGAGAATACTACACCCTCCCACACCTCCACAGAGAGAGTACTACACCATCCCACACCCCCACAGAGAGTACTACACCCCCCACACCTCCACAGAGAGTAGTTACAATCAATCTCTCAGACACAAGACCTTCGACGCCGGGATTTGCAGACGTTACTTCCTCAGGGGGTCGTTAACCTCCACTGTGTGCAGGTATACGTAAATGACTTGACTGGGTCCTCAATGTGGCCAGGGAGAAGCACGCTGGATGCTTTCATTGTGGTGATAAATGTGAGTAGAATATCAAGGGCCGGCTGAAGGAGGAGGTGAAGGAGAAGGAAGGTAATGGAGGAGGAAGAGGATAACGAAGGAAGTGAAGGAGAATAATGGAAGAACATGAGGAGGAGGAGGAGGAGGTAATAAATCATGAATTCTTGAAAGTAGGGGGAAGAGAAGGATGAAAAGAAGGATAACGGAAGAAAAGGGAGGAGAAAGAGGACTGGAACAAGAAGAGAAAGAAGAGTAGGAGGTAGAAGAATAAAAGACGAACAGGAAAAAGAAGAGGAAGAGGCAACTAATTATGCTACTCCAACATTATAAAAAAAAAAGAAACTTGATTCGCTAATGACACTCGATGCCAGCAAGCCATTCTAAAGTGTTTGGTTTAAAAACTTAGGAGTAACACTACAGTTCAAGTGACGTACCCAAAGAGTTTGACGACCCCAAGTGCCACGGTGTATCGGCCCCTTTTTTTAAACCACAAGACTGATAAGGTTCCTTTCGTAAGGTTATAAAAAGTTATCATGGGGATGGTGATCGTGGTGAAGTGCCCTGAATAGTATTAACCCAAACAAAAACTATCATGAGGGGGAAGAGGAGAGGGGAGGGGGGGGGGGGAAGGGGGGGGATGGGGGGAGGGGGGGAGGGGGGTATTTATTTATTTTTCATCATTCCATTTACTCGATTTCCTATTTAATTTCCCTATATCCATTTCCCTGTGTTTGTTAATCTTTTAGTGTTATCTCCTCTCTATCATATTCCTATCATTTCCTCTCCTTATCCTTTTATCCTATCTCCCATTTCATCTCTATCTCTTCTCACTTCATCCTCCATCCTATACCATCTATCCTACTCTACTTTTTTCCTCTACTCCGATTCTCCTTCTACCTCTTCTTCTCTTGATTATCCCCCCCTCCCTCCCTCCCCTTCTCTCTCCCTCCCCTTCTCTCTCCCTCCCGTTCTCTCTCCCTCCCTCCACTTCTCTCTCCCTCCCTCCCCTTCCTCCCTCCCTCCCCTTCTCTCTCCCTCCCTCCCAATCCGGTAGTTCCCAACCTGTAAAATTCTCGCTAAGGGATGGACAAAAACAAAGACGTATCCTTGACCACTAGAGGATGAAAGGACCTCCCCTGGGATCCTCCTCCGAGTTCCTCTCTCCCAGGGGCATCATCCTCCTGCTGTGTGGTAGTAATTCCGATTTTAATTTGATATTCCAAGAGTTTTTATCATATCTAGACAGTTTTAATTTGGTGTTTGTGGTTAGTTGGTTTTATAAGTATAATTTAGCAAGAGGTCTGATTATTTTGTGGTCTTATATCTAGTTGTATATTACGATGATAAGTATTTTTATAGATACCAAGTGATTATTCTACTATGGTCTAGGAATCTCAAGAAATACTCCACTCCTCACCTCCTACTCCGTCCCCTCACCTCCCCCATCCCCCCCCCCCCACCTCTGGATATTCCCTCTACCCTTACCCCCTCCCATCAAGACTATATCCACACTCTTTAGGATAAGCACCCACTTACCCATGGTTAAACACGGGCCCAAGAACATTCTCTCTCTCACTACAAGAAAATGAGCTAACATGAACTCTCAACTTATTTTGACCTTTGTAATAATTCCTAATGGTTTATGAACTAGATAATGATTGACAATATGATAGAGGGTTTTTTTTTTATACAATTTGATGTCATTAATATTGTCAGAGGAAATGTAATTATGAGTGGGATTATAATTGGTATTTGGAATTATTTGATGATTATTCGTTATTTAATCAACCACAGCTACTGACCTCGGGAGTGTTGATTGATGAGGGGTTAGCCAATGTCAATAACCAATCATACATACATACATACATACATACATATAACCCGCCCATCCCCACACACAAACCAGCCACGCTCCCAACACACCCAGAGCCCCCTTACACCCACATACCGCCCACCCACACCCCACACCGTTCTCCCACACCGTTCTCCCTCACCCTCTTCCTCTCCCCATTACAATAATTGCTCTGTCTCTCCCACTAATACTGGCGTCACTCAGCCTACACACGGACATCCCCTTCCCTCCTTCCCGTACTAAGTGTCCTCATAAACGACACCTACACACACCCAATACCATTAAACATACCAACCACAACACCCATGCACCACAACCATACCAACCACAACACAACATGCACCACAACCACACCTACCACAACATGCACCACAACCACAAGCAACTAAGAACAACCCCATACACCACAACTATACCCACAACAACAACCACTACCACCATAACACCTCTCCAACATCCAACCCTCACCACCTCTCCAACACCCAGCCACCAACATCTCTCCAACACCCAGCCACCAACACCTCTCCAACACCCAGCCACCAACACCTCTCCAACACCCACACCAACATTTTGCTCTAAAACACCACTTTGCCTCGTAATTAAACTTGGCCACGGATGAAAGCTTGTGGTACAATAGCTGAGGGGGAGAGGGGTGAAGAGGGAGAATGGGGAGGAGGAGAATGGGGAGGGGGAGAGGGGTGAAGGGGGAGAAGGGGGAGAAAGGGGAGGGGGGAGGGGTGAAGGAGGAGAATGGGGATGGGAGAGAGAGGAATGGGGAGAGGTTAGGGGAAAATACGGAAGGGGGAGGGAAGAATGGGGAGGAGGGAAAAGGGGGAGAGGTTAGGGTAGAATAGTGAAACAGGAGAATGGGAAGAGGTTGGGGGAGAATAGGGGGAGGAGAAAGGGGAAGGAAAAGGGGGAAAAGGGAGAATGAAGAGGAAAGAGGAAAGGGAAGAAAATAGTGAGGGGATAGTAGGGGAATGGGTGAGAGAGAAGGGAAAAGAGGGGAGGTTGGGGGAAAGGAATAAAGGAAGGAAAGATGAGAGACGGAGAGAGAAGCGACTCGATGAGAGAGGAAAGAGAACCACCCTCTCTACCTCCACCCACAACCACCCTCTCTACCTCCACCCACAACCACCCTCTCTACCTCCACCCACAACCACCCTCTCTACCTCCACCCACAACCACCCTCTCTACCTCCACCCACTTTAGGACCACCCTCACACCTGAACCATTCCCCCTCTCATTCCTAAATTACAGGTAATCCTCTCCTAGGCCAGACGACCGCCCTAATTACCTCCCATGAAGCTCCATTACCTTCCTAGTCTCTACCTCCAACAATCTCTCACCCTCCTGCTCCCTTGTCTCTCCCTCACACACCCCTCTCTCCCTCCCATTCCCCTCCCTTGTCTCTCCCTCCCACACACCCCTCCTGTCTCTCCCTCCTACAATCCCTCACCCTCCCTCCCTCCCTTCCTTTGTCTCTCCCTCACCCCTTCCCTCACCCTCCCTCCCTTCCTTTGTCTCTCCCTCACCCCTTCCCTCACCCTCCCTCCTTTCCTTTGTCTCTCCCTCACCCTCCCTCCCTTCCTTTGTCTCTCCCTCACCCCTTCCCTCATAACCTCTGAAGCAGCGAGAGAGATATTTAATTACATTCTCTTTCTTCTTTTCTTTCCTTTTAACAAAACGACGATAACTTTTTATTTAATTGCTAAAAGGAAGATAATTCACATATGGTTAGGTTAGTTTACGTTAGTTTAAAGTAGGTCAGGTTAGGTTAAGGTAGGTTAGTTTAAGGTAGGTTAGGTTAGGTTAAGGTAGGTTAGGTTAGATTAGGTTTAATTACGTTAGATTAGATTAGGTTAGGTTAATTATGATGATGGTTATTTAAAAATTATATTATGATTTTCTATAAGATCGTCCCTCTGGAAAGACCAGTTTAAATATTACAAGAAAATACACACAAACACATTCAGGTCACCACCAGGTCACGATCAGGTCACCAGCAGGTCACGCTCTTCTGTTGGGACTTCACCACGCACTAACTCCGTCACCAACCAGTTGAAATAAACTACTCATTAAGATAACGTGTCTCTAACAACCTGCAGCTATTAATCAGCAACACACCTTTAATGACGTCATGCCCCCCCCCCCATCATCACCCCTCACCCCGAGAAGTACTGCTAAATATAAAGTTAATCTCGGTAGCAGAAAACAGTCGGTACCCCTGTTATATACCGTATAAATATTACTAAAAATATTGTAATCGAGACAGTCACCTCTCGTGGCCAAGACAGACAGACAGACAGACAGACAGACAGACAGACAGACAGACAGACACATTTGTAGGACAGTAAATATGTAGTCACTGAAAAAAAAATACCAATACGAAATTGCGTTGAAAAAATATGACAACGGACGAAGGATTTTGACAACCCTACGAAGACAGTGTTCATCAATTAATAGGTTAGGTCAGGTTAGGTTAATAGGTCAGGTTAGGTTAATAGGTCAGGTTAGGTTAATAGGTTAGGTTAGGTTAATAGGTTAGGTTAGGTTAATAGGTCAGGTTAGGTTAATAGGTCAGGTTAGATTAGATTAATAGGTCAGGTCAGGTTAGGTTAGGTTAGGGTATCGTAAAAGTTTATTACCCAGAAGGACTACGACGATACCGCACCACCTTAATGACGGCGGCAACGTATTGTGGCTCTCGTAATCAATATATAACTTGGAATCTATAATAAATACGCTACTTACGATACATTTTATATAGGCTGTATTTTTTTTATATCAAATTCTATACTCGAAAAAGAGTGAGAAATTCGTCTACCATAAATACATTAAGTTGATAGCTTAAAGTATTTGTAATTATTTAACGACACCAACATTCCGGCCATCATTGCACACCTGGCAAAATATTATGAGCCTTCGTTACACACCTGGTATATCTTCCTACCTGCGTCACATATACGTTACACACCTGGTATATCTTCATACCTGCGTCACACACCTACTACACATACATCTGTCTACCTGCATCACAAACCTACCACACACACATACACGTTACACACCTGTTAAATCTTCCCACCTCCATAACAACTCTTACAAACACATCTGGTCCGGCTTTATCACAAATACATGTTAATCCATCGTCACACATCAGCTATACCGTCGTTACTCACACCTGTTACACCTGTTCTACACACCTGAGTTGACCTATTTAGCACCACCTGTCACTCAACTTTGTACCCCTTATCTCTCTTCTAGTCGCGTTATTCTCTACCTGGCAATTCAGTGCGACTTTAGGCGTGAAACTTAAGGCAACTTGCCCTAGTCTCAAGCCTGGCCACTGCAACACACACACACACACACACACACACCCCACATACCAACCCCCTCCTCCCCTCATTTCCCCATCACCCCTCTTCCCCTCCAATACGCTTCTTCCCTCAGACAATTCTCCTCCCCCACCCCTCTTCTAACCCCCACCTGCTTCCCCATCTAAATCCTTACTAACCTCAACTCCCCTCCCCACCTCTTTCAAAACTCCCTTCGCCCTCAAGTTATCCACCCCAACTCCCCTCCACACCCCAGTTCTTATTTCTCTCCATCTCTCTAGGTCTCTTTTGTAAGCCATTATTCTCCCCATCTCCCCAATATTCATCCTCCTCCTCAACTATCCCCATGTGTGTACCTAAGCTTCCTGCCCTCCCCACCACTTATAGAGCATCCTCCCCACCTCCCATTTATTCTCTTGCTCTCCGCATCTTCTCCCCATTTGCCCTATTATCTCCATCATCATCTCCACATATCCTCCCCAAGCCTTCTGAATTATCTCCCCACAAGCCCTACCCTCCCCTCTCCACCATCTCCCCACCTGTTCTCCCCTCCCATCTGCACCATCTTCCCACCTGTTCTCCCCTCCCCTCTGCACCATCTCCCCACCTGTTCTCCCCTCCCCTCCCCACCATCTCCCCACTAGTTCTCCCCTCCCATCTGTACCATCTCCCCACCAGTTCTCCCCTCCCTTCTGCACCATCTCACCACCTGCTCTCCCCACCCCTCTGCACCATCTCCCTACCTGTTCTCCCCTCTCCCTCTGCACCATCTCCCCACCTGTTCTCCCCTCCCATCTGCACCATCTCCCCACCTGTTCTCCCCTCCCCTCTGCACCATCTCCCCACCTGTTCTCCCCTCCCCTCTGCACCATCTCCCCATCTGTTCTCCCCTCCCCTCTGTACCATCTCCCCACCTGTTCTCCCCACCCCTCTGCACCATCTCCCCACCTGTTCTCCCCTCCCATCTGCACCATCTCCCCACCTGTTCTCCCCTCCCCTCTGCACCATCTCCCTACCTGTTCTCCCCTCTCCCTCTGCACCATCTCCCCACCTGTTCTCCCCTCCCCTCTGCACCATCTCCCCACCTGTTCTCCCCTCCCCTCTGTACCATCTCCCCACCTGTTCTCCCCACCCCTCTGAACCATCTCCCCACCTGTTCTCCCAACCCCTCTGAACCATCTCCCCGAGGGAAGGCTAATCTGTGAAAATCGATGAAGGAGAAATCACATGTAATTTATTTTCCATCTTCTGGGTAAAGAGGGAGTTGAGGAGGAGGAGGAGCAGCAGCAGCAGCAGGAGGAGGAGGAAGAAGAGGAGGAGGATGGAGATGGGGAGGAGGAGGATGGAGATGTGGAGGAGGAGAGGGAAGTATACGAAAAGGAGGAAGAGCGAGAAGGATAGGAAGGAGAGGAGGAGGAAGAAAGAGAAAGAAGATAGTAAAGTTTGATACAATGAGGAGGAAGAGATGGAAACGGAGGAGGAGGAGGAGGAATGGGAGAAGGGAGGAAGGAAGGGGTAAAAAAAAAGGTAAAAAATATAATAACGAGGATTACGAATGAGAGGGAGAGAAGGAAGAGAAAAGAGAAGAAGCCACAAAGAAGAAGTAGAATAAGGAGATAAAGGAATGAAATAACAGAGGATGAGAGAGAGGAGACATAATAATAAACGAAGACACGAGTAGAATAAACTTGTAGATGTGGATGAGAGAGAGAGAGAGAGAGGAGTGCCAGGGGTTGGTTGTCATCGCCAGGCGCTATACTCGAGGCCTGAAAGTTAACCGGGTCTAATGCTGACATAAGTGAATGATTAGTGCATGAGGCAATAGTTGATTGGCTGAATGAGTCCCTTAATGGAGCCCGCCCCTTACTCAGCCCTCAGTACCTCCCTAACCCGTCAGCTCCAGCCCTCACTCCCCAAGGTGGGATGGATGAATGTGTGGGCGGACGAAAAGAGACGAATGAACCAAGACGAAAGATCGGACGAAAATTCAAATCACCGTCTCTCAATATACAGCTTTACAATCACGGCTTCCACACCTCGGTAAACTAATAACACTGAACACCCTAACCTAACCTAACCCAACCCAACCCAACCCAACCTAACCTAACCCAACCTATCCTACACAGAATCCACGACTAAACCACACACCTGGCCCAATACACTCATTCAGACAGCGTGGTTGACTTACCTGAGACGAGGACAGGTGAGTGCTTATGCAGGTGTTAAGAACGCCACTAATTGGCTTGTCTAAACTAATGCATAAATTCCCAAAATACATCAAAATTAACTTAAGATTGTATTTATTGGAGCTAAAAAACGGTTTTTTAGCTCCAATAAATATATATATTCGGATGCACTGTAAATATATATGTATGCCAGTATAACCACAGCCAAGACACCAAGCATAAGAAACCATATAGAAACATATAGCTAAGAATACTATATAAAAAATAGATCTTTAAGGATAGTATACCATTATATTCTTCTATATCTCCATTGTATAAATCGATATACAATAAAATACACTTATAAACGAGATATACATAATACACAGCTTATAAATGTATATACTGTACAATAAGTGTACAGTGTATAAAATTATATACAGAAATCTTCGTCTGATCTGACTATAAACATTCATACGACCCACGTAGCTACAGAGAACAGTAACACGTAGATACAGGGAACAGCAACACGACCCACGTAATTACATGGAACAGTAACACGACCCACGTAGCTACATGGAACAGTAACACGATCCACGTCGCAATAGGGTACAGTAACACGACCCACGTAGCTACAGAGAACAGCAACGCGACCCACGTAGCTATAGGGAACAGTAACACGTAGGTACAGGGAACAATAACAAGGCAAGTATGTGGATGAATCGGGATGATGACTTCCTCTTTAAACAGGACGAATTTATTAGCAATCATTACTCGGCGTTATCCCAGAGGGGGGGGGGAGGCTAGGATGGGTAGAAGGGAGAGGGTAGGATGGGGGAGGAGAGGAGATAGGATAGGTAGGAAGGGAGAGGGGAAGGAGAGGGGGGAGGAGGGTGGCTTAAGCTAACGAGGGCTTACAACTATTAATTACTGTCAAGGGCTTCCTAACTGAGGATTACGTCATGATGTGCAGTCAAAAACAAAAGTCTCTTTACGCTCCTGAGATTCAGAATGGTTGGAACAGGACTCAAAACTACTGGAACGGGACTCAAAACTGCTGGAACGGGACTCAAAACTACTGAAACGGGACTCAAAACTACTGGAACGGGACTCAAAACTACTGAAACGGGACTCAAAACTACTGGAACGGGACTCAAAACTACTGGAACGGGACTCAAAACTACTGGAACGGGACTCAAAACTACTGGAACGGGACTCAAAACTGCCGGAATGGGATTACAAAACTGCTGGAACGGGACTACAAAACTGCTGGATAGGGACTCAAAAATACTGTAACGGGACTCAAAACTACTGGAACGGGACTCAAAAATGCTGGAACAGGACTCAAATCTACTGGAACGGGACTCAAAACTACTGCACCTGGACTTAAAACGGCAGGAATGTCGACTCTTAATTCCTGGAACGACTTTCTAAAACAGCTGCAGCGAGTGAGGAATCCTGGAACGAGAGCCCGAATTGCTTTACCTTTCAACCCATAGATGGCGCTGTCGTATCTCATTTGGGTTTAGGGCTTATATGAGCTGGAGTCAGGAGTGGATCCCTTATTCTTGATTGTAACACTGACACAAGCCGAAGTAAGGAAGAGGAGGAAGGGGAGGAAGAGAAGGAAGAGGAGGAAGGGGAGGACGAGAAGGAAGAGGACGAAGGGGAGGAAGAGAAGGAAGACAGTATGAATGATTATGAATTGTATTGTAGCGACGCAAGAGGAAGAGGAGGAGAAGAGAAGGGGAGGAAGAGGAGGAATAGTACGAAGAAAGGAAAAGAAGGAGGAAGAGAAGGAAGAGAAGGATCGAGAGGAAGAGAAGGAGGAGGAGTAAGAAAAGGATCGAAAGGAAGAGAAGGAAGAGAAGGATCGAGAGGAAGAGAAGGAGGAGGAGGAGTAAGAAGAAGAAGAAGAAGAAGAAGAAGAAGAAGAAGAAAAAGAAGAAAAAGAAGAAGAAGAAGAAGAAGAAGAAGAACCAAATGAAATAGTTTAATCACTAACAGTTATACGCCATCCTGACTCAAATGAACGAAAGCTTTTGGATTTAACAGTTTTCTTAAAAATGAACAATGAACTCCTGGGGTTTTCTTAAATGAACAATGAACAAAGTTGTACCAATACCCCAAAATGAACAATGAACAAAGTTGTACCAATACCCCTAAAATGAACAATGAACAAAACTGTACCAAAGAGATACAATACCACTCCTGAACGAGTCACCTGGGGATCACGCCTTCACACGTACCTGGAAAAAGGTGAACAAAAACGCATTAACACCTGAGTGATACAAAATGTTCATATGTGTTCAGGTGAATAAATCTAGATGGAAATGAGAGCAAGAGAGAAAGGTGTGTGAGAAGGGGAATATTGGTAAAGGAAGGAGATAAAGGAGGAGGGGGAGGAGGAATGAAAGAATAGGGGATAAGTGGATAAGGAGGAAGGTGAAGAAAAGGGGAAAAGAATAAGGGGGAAAAGAGAAAATGAGGAGAAAGAAGGATGAAGTAAAAGAGGAAGAAGAGGAGGACAAGGAAGAGGGGGAGGAGGAAGAAGAAGAGGGGAGGAGGAAGAAGAAGAGGGGAGGAGGAAGAAGGCGAGGGGAGGAGGAAGAGGGGGAAGGAAGAGGGAAGAGGAGGATGGGAAAGAGACGGAAGAGAAGCAGGAGAAGAGAGAGAAGAGAAGCAGGAGAAGAGAGAGAAGAAGGGAATACGGAGAAAATATTTCAAACAATAACGACGTAACAGTAATAACAGGAGAGGAGGCATTAAAGAGGGGAGACAACAGAAGCAACAGACAAATGAGTGAGAGACAACTGAAGCAAGAAAGAAATAGGTCAACAGAAAGGAAAGGCAACAGGTAAGAGATTAAAAGGCTCTGGTTACAGTTAATTAATCAACGTCAAGGTAAAAAGATTCAGGTGAACAGGTGTGTGTGTGTGTGTGTGTGTGTGTGTGTGTGTGTCCTTTATTCACCGTCTATCTATACCTGACACCTGTAGATAGAAACAAAAAATAATCAAACACACAACAACAAACAAACAAACACAGAGACACATCAACAAACAAACAAACACACACACTAACAAACACACACAAGACACGTCATTAAACAAACACAAAAAATACATAACAGTCACATCAACAAACACACACACACACACACACCAACACCTGTAAAACACAATTACATGGTGTTGAATGTGATCATTTTTCCTCCAAACAGAAACTCAATTTACAGGGAGGAACAACCACGAATGAGTGCCACGTATGAGACTGGCATCGAGGTGACAAATTTACATTTACTCGGTCAGTGCCACAAACAGCTGACAATCTGGCACAATAAACTCACTTCTATATAAATATGAATAATAAAAAGGCATTAACCACCAACATCTAGATTAAAGATGGTTTACTGTGTATATAAATCTCTCTTGAGGTTAATTCCAGCCAAGAATAATCCAACTAATGGTATCAGTAGTCAGTTATTTGATCTAATGCAAAAATGTCACACGTTAAATCCATTCTGTTGACGTAAATATGTACTGTATATATATATGAAAAAAGTGACAATACTTCATCAGCAAATGTTACGACCAACTAATGTATTTTCTTTGAATAATTAAAAAGTTCAAGGGAGAGATTTAAACAAAAGTCGTTTCTCAAGACTCTCCATCGAGGGTGCGTGGTGGGGGTGCGTGGTGAGAGTGGTGGGGGTGCGTGGTGGGGGTGCGTGGTGAGAGTGGTGGGGGTGCGTGGTGAGAGTGGAAGGTGGTGGTGGTGGTAGTTCTAGTGAGTGTAGCCCGTCACTAGATATCTCCTCGTGTATGTACAAAGTTGGTATTTTTCTTCTGGTATCTTACTATTGGCTCTTTTGATATTGATTTTGATTTTTACCCAAGGTTTCGGTGTCAAATTCTCCAAAATACTTGAAAAAAAATATATCTTTTTTTTTTTTTTTTACAGGGGATTAACTACAACAGCGTATAGATTAGATGTGGTGACCTAAATGTATAAAGAATGAACGAACATTAGCAATATCAGAACGTCCATTAAAAAAAAGTGTAATTTAAAGGGTCTTGTTTCAGAATTAATGGTAGTTTTCAAAAATCTTCGCAAAAAGTGGAAGAAACTGTGCAATAATGTGAACGAATGGCTCTCTCTCTCTCTCTCTCTCTCTCTCTCTCTCTCTCTCTCTCTAAATAAATAAATAAATAAATACACTTGTGAGTATTTTAATTCCCTTCACCACATCCTTTTAAACACCTAAAATAAACAGAAGGTAAATAATATAACTCATTTAATAACACCAATAGATAAATAACACATATCACTCAGCACTCTAAGGATTACTCAAGTACTCTGTGTAATATTTTAAAACCGATTCACTTCACTCAAGATATTAAAAAAAAGAAAAATGGTGAAATATTATATACATATATATTTCAGTCTTCATGATGGTCCAATCTCAAGGAAACGTAATTTGGTTAGGAAACGCATTTCAGGTTGGCACTGTCGGGATGGATCTCATATCAGCATTTACCGTGGGTGGAATGGATAGATCTGCCAGACGTATCGCAGACGAGAGTGTGAGTCGCGGAAGTGTGGTTTGGTTAGGTTAGGTTAGGGTAGGGTAGGTTAGGTTAGGTTAGGTTAGGTTCTGGGGTGATAGTTGTTAATATTTCTGGGAGTGGTGGTGGTAAAAATATAATGCGAAATCTCATTGGCACCCGGAATGATATTTCCTCATGTGACGGTCGCTTGAGGAAGGTGGTTGATAGAGTAAGGTGGTTGGTAAAGTAAGGTGGTCGCTGGAGTAAGGTGGTTGATAGAGTAAGGTGGTCGCTGGAGTAAGGTGGTTGCTGGAGTAAGGTATTCTACAAAGATTATATTTGCCTTAACCTCTACGATACTAGGATGAGAGGAAGCTATGGAAGTATGGCCTCACCTACAGACAGACAGACATCAATTTCACCCCGGCACAAGCGATGATGGACGAAATATATTAGATTCCAGACAACTTTTTTTTTTCCGCATCAGTAAACCCTAAAATTTTCTGGACCGTCAAATTCAAACATATTCCAAATAACATCCGGAAATTGGTCAATAAATCCGTCAGTTACATCACCCGGAAATACGACCGAGATAACATGAAGATTTCCCCCTATGTTGTGTACTGCGAACCTCTCCCCTGCCCAGCCTCCCCCCATGAAGCTCCTCCCACTCCTCCAGCCCCTCCCCGTGAACTTCCACCTCCTCAGGCCCCTCCCCGTGAGCCTCCTACTCCTCCAGCCCCTTCCCATAAACCACCTCTTCCTCCAGCCCCTCCCCGTGAAGCACCTCTTCCTCCAGCCCCTCCCCGTGAAGCACCCCTTCCTCCAGCCCCTCCCCGTTAGCCTCCCCCTCCATCAGCCACTCCCGTGAACCTCCTCCTCCAGCCCCTCCCCGTGAGCCTCCCTTATTCAATCATAAATCTCCGGGGACGGTAAAGTCAACTCCCTGATCTTTTATGTCAACACTAACAGAAACGCTATAGAGGGAGCCAGGACCCGCTACAGAGGGCGGCAGGACCCTCTACAGAGGGCGCCAGGACTCACTACAGAGGGCGCCAGGACCCTCTACAGAGGGCGCCAGGACCCTCTACAGAGGGCGCCAGGATCCGCTACAGAGGGCGCCAGAACCCGCTACAGAGGGGGCCAGGTCTCGCCTTACCAGGAACCGTAACCTGTAGAAGCTGGTCTTGACGCGTGTAACCTTATACGTAAAACTTTCAAGGTCGTAAGTTTTTCAGTAACCCGATCACGTCTGTACATAGTCGAGTCAAGGAACTTTTCAGGCACAGTAAAATAAAATAGAAGTGGTTACATCTGGAGACATTCTGAAGAATTGAGACGTTTTTTATCTTTAGAAACGTTTCATGTGAGGTTTATCTTTAGAACGTTTCTGAGGGACACAAGATTCACTGTTTACGTCTACAAACGTTACCTCCCGGAATCTCGAATTTACATTTGTGACAAGAAAATAACGTTTGAGGAGCAATACTTTTATATACCTGGAGTTATCACCTGTTTTGACTTGGAACTCGTCCGCTGTCTCGCCTCATCTCACCTCACACCTCGCCTCGCCTCACCTGTCCATAATTGCTTGAGCACTGGACCGTCCCAAAACCTGTTCTGCATCTGTAATTGTTATCTCTCTCATCAGTCTTGTTTTTTTTTTATTCATCCGTACTCTAGTAAATATGACTTTAAGATGAAGCACGTACACATTTAACGAGTATATTCTTACCGTCACATATACTTTACCTTAATAACCTGACCTGACCTGACCTTAATGACCTAACCTGACCTGACCTTACTATATTACTTCTGATCTACATGATTTCTCGAGTAATTTTTGAGGAGAATTTTTACTCTATCAACATCCACTCTATTTAAACTGATCTCACTTTGACAACACTTAATAATGAAACAATTAACGAAAACATGTCACATCGGTGGTACAAGTTGACTCACAAGAGGAAAAAAAAACTACACAGTAAACCTTCTGAAGGCATTAATATTCAGGTCTGTACTTGCTTGATGTGTTCCACTGTACATAAGCATCGACCATCACCAACAACATTCAACAAGACACACGACATTCTATCTCTTAAATGAGAGGGTTAATTTGCATGTTGGTTACATAACTAAACCTGTAAGATTAAATGACTTTAGCACTCAAAAGATATTTAATGAGACGAATATTAAATCCCATATCAAGACAATTCTCTTTAATTTTAGTGACATTCCGATGGCTATGAACACCACTCGGGTTTATTGAAAAGATTCGCAGGTAAGATTAACTTCTCTACTAATTGCTAAGAGACGCATCCAGGTGACTCTCGTAGGGACACACAGTTGATGACCTAAATGGAGTCGTAATTGCACAGAGACTCGACCGTATGTTCAGTTGAAGGGGAAATATTATCTTGCAAATTAATGAGAATCTGGAACCAGGTCGTAAATTGTCAAAGAGGGAGGAGAGAGGGTGGGAGGGAGGATAGTAGGGGAGGAGAGGATAGTGGGGGAGGGAAGGATAGAGGGGAGAGGGAAGGAAACATCGCACAGTATCGCCTAACAGGTAATTCTTATCTCTTTAGTATATGTCACCTCGTTAGACACTGAGATCATCACCTGTTGCACCTTGTCTTGCCTCACTCGCCTGGTCTCTGGCTGACCCGTGTAAGGTCTGGCCTCGCTTGAAGGGTAAACAGCACTGGCCGGATGAAGATATGCAAACACAACAATGACAAGCATGTTTCCTGTCAGGTTGGTGTGATAACTTGTACCAAACACACCCGCACACAATATATTACAAGGGCGTGTGTCTGAGTGTGTGTCGGTGCTTGTTCCAGCCAGAGCTCCAAAACAGAATCAGTTAGAGACGTGAACATTTACACACTTAGACATATTACAACAGTCCCAATTGGGGTTGTGCACCTTGGTATTACTTTTGACCACGAGTCCGGGTGGTCCGGCAAGAACCAAAATTCTTCCCCGATTGAGAGACATCACCACAGCGACTGTGGGAGGCGTGATGGAGGATAAACTGTGACAGTCAAGGTTATACAGTCTATACCTAACCCGAGTGGAGCTGAGGGGGGAGAGAGGGAGAATATGTTTATTAAACAATAATTCTCGGGAAGGAATCTTCAAGCTCCTCCTTGGGTCACACTCAACAAGCAGAGCACAGCCTTCCAAGGCGACACACACTGATTCATGAAGTGGTCAACAAATTCGTAAAATCTATTATACAAAAACGCATAATTTTTCATCAAGTCGAAAATAAATAAAAAACAAAACATTGAATCTGGGTAAATTACTAAGAATGTGTTTGATAACTTTAACACATTACCTCAAGATCTGAAGATTAATAAAATTATTTAACTGGAGTTAAGCGACCACTTGTTTGTGATCATTTGTATCAAGTTTGGTGCTGACAGGCGCATTAGTGTTAAGGTTCATACACAGTTATAAATACCATACGAGCGGATGTACACCCAACCCACGACCCAGTACAGTGTCAGGGTAAACATGGAGCTGGTGACGCTGTTGATGTATAGTACTGTAGACTCCAGCTGCCTCGTGTCTCCATGTTCACTAAAAAAAACTGTTTCCTTTAGCCTCGAAATATCCTACTTGTTATCATTACTCGAACCGTTACCATGGCAACACTTTTTGTCGCTAATTGCACCAAATGTTATCACGCGAAGCAAGTAACATACTGATTAAAGCTTCCAAGTTTAGTGCAGATCCATAAACCTGATCTCAAGTTGGGGACACGCTGACAGACAGACAGGCAGTCAGTCAGTCAGTCAGTCAGTTAAACATCCAAGAACGACAACAGTACCTTGCTTATCAGTCGCGTACAGAGTAATAAAAACTTCTCTCATATTTCTCTCCAGTACAAATAAGAACCATAACTGTGTCCAAGTAAAACACCTTTGCCCACACACCTGCTGGCGATCACGACGAACCAAGTCTGGTTTTGAAGGCCTTCGAGTTTTTAAGGAGATTAAGAAACTAGGAAAACTTAACGGGTTTCAGGACCGACTGGGGGACAGACGGACGGACTGGCATCGCCATCACATAATACGGCGCAATTTAACAGAGAAAACTGTATAAAAAAAGTGATTTATTCCTATTTAAGTGTGTAGTCTAGTCCATATGCTGGGTCATCAACATTTAAAATTCAAGGGAGACAGACCTCACCTTGATTGGGAGACACACAGGTGAGGGTAGTGTAGCTGTACAGGTAACAAGGAGGAGGGCGGAGACTACACCTGCCAGACACCGCCTCGAGAATATGTCAGCCGCCGATACTGATGTGGCGAGTCACTTTAATGTGTGTGTGTGTGTGTGTGTGTGTGTGACTAGAGAAGATGGTATTAGGAGGAGGAAGGGAAATGTAAGTTGATGAGGAGGAGAGAGGGAAACAAAGAAAAGGGAATAGAAAAAGATTTGCATGGAGGAGGTACGAGAGAGAGAGAGAGAGAGAGAGAGAGAGAGACCTGCCTGACAGCTTCACCATCTTACTCGTTACCTTAGGCGACGGAAATACCCACAACATGGCGTAAAAACAAGGGTGCAATCTCTCTCTCTCTCTCTCTCTCTCTCTCTCTCTCTCTCTCTCTCTCTCTCTCTCTCTCTCTCACCTCACCTTCACACACGAACTAAAAAAAAAAACATAAAACCAGAATAACACGAAAATTAAACCCCAACCCAATTCACCTAATAATTAAACACCCTGATGCTAACCTAATCTAATCAACCCCCCCTCCCTCCTTCTCCAGGTAGCTCTAGGCTATTTAATCACAAGGTTAAATTAAACTTGGAGGGGGGAGGGAAGGTGATCCTTAAACCCTGACTAAGAGTATAGGTTTAAATCACAACAGGTTTAGATAGTCGAGTTTAATGACATAATAAATTTGATTTTATATCTCAGGTGAGAATTAAGATAATTATATTAATTCAAGGTAGAAAAAAAACATGTTAATTTTTTTTCCCTCTCTCATCATACCTGGCATAATAAACTTGTTACCTTATAGAATCATTATCGTTTATGAATTAGTTGAAGGTATAATTATATCAATATGCACCTGAATTGTTCAAAAAGAGTATTATAATGTATACATCAATTCAGGGCCAAGTATTATTAACACATTGTTTATCTGTCTGTCTGGCCAACATATGTCGACCTGAACAACGAATTAGAAATAAACAAAAATACTGATAACAAGAGGAGAAAGATGAATACTGATAACAAGAGGAGAAAGATGCAATACTGATAACAAGAGGAGAAAGATGCAATACTGATAACAAGAGGAGAAAGATGAATACTGATAACAAGAGGAGAAAGATGCAATACTGATAACATAGACAAATAATAAAACAAATATGTAAGAAGATAATTGATGTTTTTTTAATGTAATCTAAGACACCATCCACTTCCTATCCTCTTTACTCTATTCTAATTACAATGGGACAGTAACGAATAGAGAAGGAGAGAGGGGGGGGTCTTATCCTCCCTCCTCTCTATCCTTTTCTCTCTTTTCCTCATTACACAAGAACCTTCTATCGCTGGATAAAGGATAGATGATCCCCCCTATGTCTATCTGCCTATCCCTTATCCTCCCCTCCTATACCTGTCCCTTATTCATTCATCCCCATGCCTATCCCCTATCCTTCCCGCCTTATGCCTATCCCCTACCCATTCCTCCCTATGCCTATCCCCTATCCATCACGACGCATCTAATGTCACATAACGAATAGGTAACTACACAAGACCTCATCCCAGCTCATCCTATCCCCAATCCCCCTTTTCACTACCCACCAATGACTCTTCTACAGGTGGGACACGAGTCTGAGGTAGTCTATCCTATGATCCTATCCCCCCCCCCCCCCTAGCCACGGTGAATAGAGGGGGCCAAGGTGCAGGAACGTGAGCCACTGAGGGTGTAATAACAAGATGTGTGTGTGTGTGTATATTATTATTATTATTATTATGTATGTATGTATGTATGTGTCTACCATATATACCGTTGGACACCTACAGGTACACATGCTGAAATATATTTAACAAATAAAAAATATTTTAGAAAGTAATACAAAAAAATACTGTATAAGAAACATTAAAATTAAATTTCTCCTAAATATAAGTTTAAATTTCTTTTTTCTTAAACGATTAAAAAAAAATTATCTCTATTCAAACGATTAAAATTAATATCTACACAATATTTTCCTTCCTCATAAAAGTTTGGAAAAAGGTATATTATATTTTGGGTTATTTTTTTTTTTACGTGGTTATATAAATACGACAAGTTTCCGGGCGATGGGAACAAAAAGTAAACGAAAAGTCACGAAAATTTGTCTTCATCGATCAAGGTGTGTTCCATCAAGGTGTGTTCCATCAAGGTGTGTTCCATCAAGGTGTATTTCATCAAGGTGTGTTCCAGCAATGTGTGTTCCATCAAGGTGTGTTCCATAAAGGTGTGTTCCATCAAGGTGCGTTCCATCAAGGTGTGTTCCATTAAGGCGTATTTCATCAAGGTGCGTTCCATCAAGGTGTGTTCCATCAAGGTGTGTTCCATCAAGGCGTGTTCCATCAAGGCCAGATTGAGAATGTCCGATTATGAAGATGTGACGTCGCTTTTCCACGTGGGTGAGTCAGATGTATAGTCAGTGGGTGAGTCAGATGTAGAGTCGGTGGGTGAGTCAGATGTAGAGTCGGTGGGTGAGTCAGATGTAGAGTCGGTGGGTGAGTCAGATGTAGAGTCGGTGGGTGAGTCATATAGTCAGTAGGCGAGTCATATAGTCATTGGGTGAGTCACAGAGTCAGTGGGTAAGTCACACAAGAATCAGTGGGTGAGTCAGAAGCTAAATCAGTAAATGCGAAATAGACTTAGTTACTGGACGAATCAAGCTGCTGAGTCAGTATAGATGGCATGGACTCCTAACCTGGCTGAGTCAGTGTAAAAAAAAATACGGAATATATGTGTGTGAGACTCCCCGGGTGGATGGAGGCCAAAATGAGTCATTCTCAGATGAGTGATTGATGAGGAGTCACTGGATGGGTGGAGTGGATTCATCGATGAGTCACTACTATTACTGCTACAGGTACAGAGAGACTTATGGGTGAATCACTGAACCAAAGAACCACTTATGGATGAGCGGACTATATCTAAGCTGACATTTACGAACCCTTACCAAATCTTATAGCTTTAGATGTCAACCCGAACACCAAGGACAGACAGACACAGACAGACAGACAGACAGACAGACAGACAAATAGACAGACAGACAGACAGACACAGACAGACAGACACAGACAAAACAATTTAGGTCATGCCAACACACCTAAACAATTACAGGAATAATCTTAATTTAATTCTAGCAAAAGTTGACAAATACTTTCAAATAGGTCAATAATTATTCCCGTGTACTGTTGCTAAATGCCAGCACAAGCAGAACACTGTCTTAAAAGATTGTTTGGCGTACAGCTCCCATAAACGACAGCCGCTGTTGGATGTTTGTGGTGGCGAGGTGCAGGCAGTCCCCTTCACAACTGCGTTTACAGGAGGCTCGTCAGGATTTGTACAGTGTGGGAACCCTGTGTTTGTTTACATTCGACACAAAGAAACTCGCAATAGTAAACAGACCATAGAATCAAAATCATATAAAATCAAAACAAATATCTCACTGATTTGTGGAATGTTTATATGACGAGCCCCTGTAAACGCACTAGTGATGGGGACTCTACCTCCACTATAGACAGCAGGAATATACAGTATATATAAGCTTCCAGTACTGTACCCGATCTACAACCAGGAGATAAATAACTACCTGTCAGAACCATCGTGTCGGGGGCAGCTGAGCGTGGCGACAAGCTCCTCATGGACAGGGGAATGGATCAACACGAAGCACATCAACACTCGCTGATATGGACGGCTCTTGGCAGGCGACCTCACAGAAGTTACCAAATTAGGAGGGGACCCAGCGTCTTCCCCTACGACTAACACCCTCGTCAACCTATTCCTTTCCTTTAGTCATATTTCTCTCTCTCTTTTTACTTCTCTCTTCTCCTCAGTCGCTCCTTTTACTCCCTTTCTATCTGTCCCTCCTCTCTTTCTTTCTCCTCTTATCTCTTCCTCACATCCTTCAGTCTCTCTCTCTCTCACATCACCAAGTCTAACCTAACCTAACCCACAGGTAAAAATTCAGATCTAGTTCGGAGGATTAGAGTTCTACCCCGAAATTTATACCGACAGAAGGAATTACTGAATCACTTTACCAGGAATTTTAAGACAACAGATAAAGACGAAGCGATAAAAGTGGTGTGACATCTATAACACCACCACAAAAACGAAGACAAAAAGCACCGCTTCCACATGTAGATATTCCAGATGTGATGAGTAATGGAAGACGTAGATACCAGATGATAGTCCTAAATAAGATATAGATGAGAGACAAGGTGATAAATTATGTAATAAAGAATATGACAAGATGCAGTTGATGCCAAATATGAGATTAGATGAAAGATTAAGATAAGGAATTTACGATGCATAAATTAGACGAAAAAGGAAGACGACAGATATAGAAACGGACGAAGAATTATGGAGAAGGTAATCAGACTTATAATTAAATAACAGAAGGGGGAGGGAGGCGCCAAGACCGGATATAATAATATTAATCATTACCGCACGCGACCATTTTACATCTTAATTTAATAAAAATAAATTAATTCAGCTTCTGGGAATCTTCACAGGACGATATAGTTGCCAAGATCTGACCATATCAGTCAATTACGAACGAAGGAAAAGAGAGTTGACTGTAAGACTGGTAGCGGTGATGATTGACTGTAAGAATGGGTGACATCAGTGCCCCTTGGTCATAACAAGTGGAGTACAGTACAAGAAAGGAAGAAGCTTTTAAGATACAAACACGATACAGTGAGTCAGACACATAACAAGATACATATATTGTACACAGAGCCGTGACGCAAGAGGTAATGGACAAGGTACCGAGCCGTGGACGCAAGACGCTATCATGGTACAAATTTAGACAGTGAGTGGTGAAGCACTTTAGTGAGTCATGCTCGAAACAATAAACCCAATTAGGGTCTGTTGGGTTCGTCTGGACCGGATTCAGTAGTGCGTTAAGATTCGGGATTCTGGAACCTGTTTCTCTTTTAAGATTCGAAAGTCGGATATTTTCCCCTTAAAACCGGAAGTTCGCGTACGATACTTTAAAAATCTACATTTAGGGTTAGGTTAGGTTAGTTAGTGTGTGTGTGTGTGTGTGTGTGTGTGTGTTGTAGGTACACCCCCACACTACTTAACATGCAGACGCCCTACACACCTCAAAGGAGTGATGACATGAAAAATGTATACGCGGGGGAAGGGGAGGGAGGGGAGGGGGGGGGGGCTGGAGGTGCTGGGGAGAGGGGGATATAGCAGGGAGACGGAGGAACCATTAGGAGGAATTTAACAGAAACACATAAACAGAAGACCTAACAAACTCAATGTGTCTGTGTCTGTCTATCTGTCCGTCTATCTGTCTAAACACCTAAGCAAACACACTATCTTTACTTAAGTCACGAGGGAAGAACTTTTATTAGTTGTCTGTCAAACACGTAGATCAAGTCTCCAATTAAACCTATGTCTCACCTCACATAAACACAGACGACGTGGCTCAACAACTACACAAGACACACCACACATGTCTTGAGAGAGAAGCGACGTCCTCTGCCCTCTGTTATCAGGCGGGTGGTGGTGTTAGTGGGTCCTGAAATGGGTGTAGATACGAGGCTAAGTAGTGTCGGGGCCATGTGTTACTGCTCTCACACACACACACACACACACACACACATATCAGTAGCAGGAATACCTTCAGCGGGAGTTGGATAGAGTTGACAATGTTGTTGAAGTTTCAGGGTCACCAAGAATATTTTTAGCACCTGGTGAATGTCACAGCAGATTGAGGAAAAGAGGGGGACGGAATTACCTCACATGCAGGACGTGGTGGGGTGAATGGTGCCGTGGTGGGGTGAATGGTGCCGTGGTGGGGTGAATGGTGGTGGGGTGAATGGTGCCGTGGTGGGGTGAATGGTGCCGTGGTGGGGTGAATGGTGGTGGGTTGAATGGTGCCGTGATGGGGTGAATGGTGCCGCTGTGGGGTGAATGGTGCCGCTGTGGGGTGAATGGTGCCGCGGTGGGGTGAATAGTGCCGTGGTGGGATGAATAGTGCCGTGGTGGGGTGAATGGTGCCGAGGTGGGGTGAATGGTGCCGTGGTGGGGTGAATGGTGCCGTGGTGGGGTGAATGGGGCCGTGGTGGGGTGAATGGGGCCGTGGTGAAGGGGGGAAAAGAGGAAAAATAATAAAAGGAGGTGTGAGGTATTCATTTCCTAACAGCTTAGCGAGGTTCAGGTGAGACTCAAGGACGATAAGAACCAGGTATAGATGGAATTACCGTTTGAATGTTAAAAATGGGAAGTGGAACAGTGACAAGAGTGTAGTACAGGCTGTGGGAAAGGTACCAGAGGAATAGCAGACAGTATCTCTAGTCCCCCTGTTGAGAGATGTATGAGATAAAAATGTAAAAATTGTGTAAGTTTGTGGAATAAATTTATTGAATATGTCAGTGAAAGTGTCCAGGCAGACTATTACTTGTACCATGGACGGAAACTTTCAGGGTAAGAAGAGTTTAGCTCCAGTAAGGATGAGGACGTGTTCATCCATAGAGTGTTTAGAGACTGAGGTGTGTTAAGAGTGTTTAGAGACTGAGGTGTGTTAAGAGTGTTTAGAGACTGAGGTGTGTTAAGAGTGTTTAGAGACTGAGGTGTGTTAAAAGTGTTTAGAGACTGAGGTGTGTTAAGAGTGTTTCAGGAAGACGGTAACTGGTTTATAACAGTATACCAAGAATGTGTCTGGGTACCTGAGATGTGTAATGTATTTATGGATGGGTTAATTAAAATGGGTTTCACACACCTGAAGCCCCATTAGGACCAGAGCGGCGGCAGCTACAGAATACTAAGTCTCCGGTACATACGGTAATTAAGGGGTGTGGCTCACCACCTGTTACGGACACTAGGCACTCCCAGTTCAACCAGTTGTGAATTGGTACCCAACTTTACTACCGGGAAATTGTAGTGCAGTGCCGGCCACTCTCTGTGAATACGATAAAAGGCGACAGCGGCCGAGTGGATAGCGCTCGCCTCTCGTTCTACAGATCGCTGGTTCGATCCCAAAGTAATTTCCATCCTACCAGCTTAACTTTGCAGTTGGGGGAAGAGAAGGCGGTCGGGTGCAGTGCCGAAGCCTTAGTATTTAAGGCTGAATCCACACTCCCTGACGGGCCGTGCAGACTGTGGGACCCATTTTCACTTTTGTCACACAAAGAGAAAGTGTAGCCAGCACTGAACTCGACTACCTTCACCTCCTAAACAGTTAAGTTAGGAACCTATTCACAACCCCAAGGACGGGAGGGAAATGTTATATCCACTCAAGAGCCGAGTTGAGAGCAACAGTGATGGAGGTCAACACACACGATGTTAACACGTCACACTACACTGGTGGGAGACTCAGAAAAACTTGAAATGGTACTATGTGTGTGTGTGTGTGTGTGTGTGTGTGTGTGTGTGTGTGTGTGAGTGTGTGTGTGTTCGTATATGGTTAAATATGATCTATTTAACATAACACATACGTTTACTATCAACACATAACCAAACTAAACAACAGTTTACTAACAATACCTTTCATGTATAGCTAAACATTACGATCAACCACATCACCGCAACTATAAACATACCAATATAAATTATCCAAACAAGATAAATGTATATAAATTAGTGTTATATCTCAATTACCCCTCAAGTTCCCTCACCTCCCCACGTGTCCACTCAGGGTCAATACCTCCCCCCTCCCCCATACACGACCTGTACCTGTACCCCCTCCCCCCCCCTCCTGCTGTTGCCTTGTGTATGTTAGGAGAAACTGAACTACACAGCGTCGGGTAAATTCGATTTCGATAATTCAGAATAATTAAATTGTCGGGCCTAATTAGCTTTATGAATGAGCCGACATTGATTTGACGGCGACAGTGGACGACTCAACACGACTGGCTGTCTGACCCTCGGCTCTCACATAATGCAATACGGTGTCCCAAATTCCTGTGTTCATTAATAATACGGTGTCCCAAATTCCTGTGTTCATTAATAATACGGTGTCCCAAACTCCTGTGTTCATTAATAATACGGTGTCCCAAACTCCTGTGTTCATGAATAATACGGTGTCCCAAATTCCTGTGTTCATAAATAATACGGTGTCCCAAATTCCTGTGTTCATTAATAATACGGTGTCCCAAATTCCTGTGTTCATTAATAATACGGTGTCCCAAATTCCTGTGTTCATTAATAATACGGTGTCCCAAATTCCTGTGTTCATAAATAATAACGACTTGGCATAAGACTCCTTTACCATAACAGAATCATATACTTTAGAGAATTAAATCAAAATATGTTCCCTAACAACAGATATATGTCCCATGAAGCAAAGATCTCCTTATATACAGTATTTCTCAGGGGGGGGGGGGGGGGGAGAGTCACCTAGGACACCCAGTACATAAACAGCCGTGAGAAACACTTACCCTGTGGAGGTGGTGGATGGTGGTGATGGTGATGGTGGTGATGGATGGTGGTGGGTGGTGGTGGATGGTTGTAGATAGTGATGGTGGCGGATGGTGATGGTAGTGGATGGTGATTATAGTGGATGATAGTGGTAGTGGTGGATGATGATGGTGGTAGTGGTGGATGGTGATGGTGAAGGTGGTGGATGGTGATTATAGTGGATGATAGTGGTAGTGGTGGATGATGATGGTGGTAGTGGTGGATGGTGAAGGTGGTGGATGGTGATTGAGGTCATGGGTGGTGATGGATGGTGGCACAATATATAATACAGTAAACTGATAAACATACAAACTATATACATTAAAAAGGTCAAACTATATACATTAAAAAGGTCAAACTATAAATAACAAAGACACTCCTATAAATACACATACCAAAAATATGTATATATATAAATAAACAAATAAATTCCCAATAAACAAAATAAATCCCATATAAACAAATAAATCCCATATAAACAAATAAATCCCATATAAACAAATAAATCCCAGATAAACAAATAAAAAAAATCCCATACAAAGACAAACACGAGCCAAATACCCGAGGGAACACACACACACACACACACACACACACACACACACCTAAAAGTTGGGAGGCACTAATTAAGACACAAACTCAATTAGTAGTGTAATTAGGACCTTGACAAACCCCCCATATTAATTAAACGTTTCTCACAACACAACAGTTAATGGCCAGAACGAAATACATTGTGAGGTGCAAATTATGTTAACATTTTAAATAGCTGGTGGGTAAGGGGGGTGGGTAAAGGGGGTGGGTAAGGGGAAAAGGGAAGGGTGGGGAAGATGGATAGGGATAATGATGGGGGGAAGATGGTAAGAGAGAGAGAGAGAGAGAGAGAGAGAGAGAGAGAGAGAGAGAGAGAGAGAGAGAGAGAGAGAGAAGGGGGGTGGAGAAAGGGAAGAGGGAATGAAGAAGGGGCAAGAAGAGGTAAGATAAGGCGCGAAAATGAGAGAGAGAGAGAAAGTAGAGAAAGAAAGAGACAGAGAGGGAGAAGGAGAGAAAGTAATATATTTTTTTTCTTTATTACCTCCACATTTATTCTTTCTTTTTTTCAATAAATTACAGTTTCTTACACTCGTATATTATTGGTTACATCAGCTGGTACAATGAACACACTTTACTGACCTGACTGAAGATGATTTTAGCGAGGGAGGGTTATATCCCACCCCCCCCCCCCCCCACCACCCCTCTCCCCACCACAAATACACGAATAAAAATATAGACTAAAAGAAAACGAGAGGAGGCCAAAGTTACCCACGCCTCGACTGACTCAGAGAAGCTACCTGGAGAGAGCCATTGAGTGAGGTGCTGGGAGGAGGAGGAGGCGAAGGAGCAGGAGGAGCTGGTGGTGGGTGGAGAAGTGGGAAAGAGAATGATGATGGAAGAAAAGGGAGGAGAAGGCGAAGGAGTAGGAGCAGGAGGAGGAAAAGGAAGCGAAGGAAGCGAAGGAGGCAAGGGAGGAGGAAGACCGGCGCCTCTTAACTCTCAAAGTAGTACCCTGCTTACGTCTGTGGCTTCATCCACTCATGTTCATATAAATAGCTCGGCAGGAGAGAGAGAGAGAGAGAGAGAGAGAGAGAGAGAGAGAGAGAGAGAGAAGGTGTGTGTGTGTGTGTGTGTGTGTGTGTGTGTGTGTGTGCAAAAGATAGAGAAAAGAAAATTAGAGAAAGAAAAGAGAAAGGAGAGAAAAAATAGAGAAAATGAAACAAAAGAAAGAGAAACTAAAGAGAAAATGAGAGACTATGAGACTGTCCTTTTGACTTCAACAATTCGACATTCACCGAGAAATTGGAACCGGCAAAAAAAAAAAAAAATGATCCACGGTGGAAAATAAAAATCAATTCAAAACACTAATTAAACCTCTTGCCGCGGGCGTCACAGGTGGCAGGTAATTTGCTTCCCGACTAGTTGATTACCTGCCGCTAATTAATAGACCCCAATAAATTACCTTTACACCACTGACCCAAGAGCTAGACAACTTCTGAATAATGAAGAGTTACGGAAGAGAGAGAGAGAGAGAGAGAGAGAGAGAGAGAGAGAGAGAGAGAGAGAGAGAGAGAGACCTTTAACCTCACATAAACAAATAAATAAAAATAGTCAAACATCAACTCCCAGGAAACATTATCTGGAAAGTTGTCTTTGTTTGATTTCTTTTGTTTACACCGACGAACAAACACGAACAAACACAGGCGAAGTTTGGGGTATACACACACACATATATGATTGACAAACAACGGTGCTGGTGATTGATTTTAACCTCAGTGTCAAATAAATTAATGTGACTCAGGTCCAAAGTTTTACCAAATGACAAATTAATTTATGAAGTCAATTTTCGCCATATTATATATAAACTAGTAATTTCTATTGTCAAATAAAAAAAATCAACAAGTAATTTTCCGCCAAATTACGTATCAACAAAAAATATATCGTCATTTAACCAATCAATCACCACGCAATCACCACCTATCAAATAATCAACATCAGAAAATAACCACACAAGAAATCAACATGTAAATTATCTTATAAAAAACAACAACAATATTCAGCATTTTTTTTTACAGATAGCAAATCGAATTCACTAAGGTAATTTTCACTAAACTATAATAAAAAATTTTCATTGTTACAAATTTAACCAACAGAGGTGTAAGGTATAATTCCCCTTAACACAATAATAATAATAATAATTCGCCCCCAAAAATTATCATATTAATGTAATTCGTTAAAGCCAGTAATCATAGTAAGGTAATTCGCTAAGGCTAATAATCGTGATAATCTAATTCGCTATAATAAAATTTCATAATAAGGTAATTCGCTAAACAAATAATAATAATAATAATGTAATTTACTATAAGTATTAATAAAGTAGTCTACCACCAAAAAATAATCCGCTCCACTAAACAAAATTATAATAAAATAATTCGCCACATCAATCTGAAAAACAATTCGTCACAAAGTAAAAATATAACAAGGTAATTTCCTACAACAAACAGTTATTTAATTTCACGAGAAAATAATAACACCCGAGGAAAAAAGGTAATAATTATTTTGTACCTATTTTCCCCCAGTGCCAGCAACAGGTGCCCGCAACGCATGTGGGTTTTACATTAAATCAACCGTGTGTTAAGTTACATTAATCTGTTTTGCTATGAATAAAAACACACCAAAACAAAAACAAAAAACACGTATATCAATTTGTTTGATAAAATAAATAAAAAAAGTTCAGGCGATATGAATAATGAAACGAGGCAATGAATTACGTAGTTTGTAAGGGGGGGGGGGTAGGGAGGGGGGAAGCGAAGTAGGGAGAATAGACAAGAGAGGGTGTCTCTGGGAGGAGTTAGGTGGAGGGAAGAAGTTATGGAGAAGGAGGGATGGAAGAGAGAAACGAGAGGAGGATAGGTGAGAGGGGAGGAGAGGGGGGTGTTTGTATGAAAGTTTGGGAAGAGGGAGTGATGGAGAGTGCATCTGTAGGTTTAGAGGGAGGGAAGGGGATAGCAACTAATTAGCCAGGGGAAGTCGCCAGGACAACTAATTAGTCAGGCAAGGACACCATAATATCTAATTAGCCAGTGAAGGGCACGAGGTCCTCTCAGCCTATAATATATACCGATTATGCTTTAAAACAACTTGCAAATTTACGTGTACTGAAAAAAAAACCTGTTTCCTTTTTATAGTTAGCTGATCCTGGTCTGTGATTCTTGGTGCCAACCTTAGTGGTGAGCGGATGGCACCAGTCCTCACTCACCAGGATCACCAACACAACAGTCCCACACGGGTGATCAGCCCGGGTGAGTCTTGACCTAAGCCCCACAGAGCCCGACGGTGCCAACAGTCCGTCAGGCCACACGAGGTGGTATACGAAACAGATTTTGAAAGTTGTATTTATGTTTCCTGAACCTTTATGTGGTCCCAGGCTACTACGTGCACCTCACGTCTCACCGAGTAACTTGAGAAGCTTTGGATTCACGTTCAGATGCTCTCGGGGTTCACACCTCAAAGAAAAGAATGGCTTGACAACGCTGAGTGTAGCAGTCGGAAATGTCCTCAACTGTACCAAGACAACTAATTTGCCAGGGGAAGTCACAAGGTCTCATTTGATCAATCAAAGGTGGGCACCAAACCATGTTCTAACCAACTTGGTGAACACACAAATGCTATTTCCGTTGGAGGTCTTGGCACACGAGTGAAAAAAGGAGAGAGAGAGAGGGAGGGGGGGGGGGGTGGAAAAGGTGAGGGAACGAGTGCCCAGCAACGAGCCCTGTGACTTGTGTGTAGGTGGAGAGCTCGTTAAGATGTCGTCAGTGAGGTGTTAGGTGAGGGGGGGTAGGGGTAGGGCCGAGGTGTAGAGGAGGAGGAGGGGTAGAGGGGCAGGGGTAGAGGGAGGAGGGGGAGGAGGAGGGAAGAGGGGTCGTAAGCACTCAGTAAACAAAACATTCATATATGGGACAGGGTAGGATGTCTAGTGCCTGTACCAACAGACAATAACTAACCCATGACATAACTCGAACACACCATAAGCTTCGCTAGGCGTTCAGCCCGCCCTCTCTTACCTCCTCCTAAATTTCTTAAATTTCGGAACTATAATTCCACCCCCACCTCTAATCTTCTTTCACCCCTCCTTTCTCTACAAAAAAAAAGAGGAGCGACAGACAGGTACAGTCACTTGTTAACTGGGGGAAAATTTATGTTTCCTTTTGCTGCTTTCTAGAGATTCAACAATTACTGAAGGGATGATTATTAATTTTTTTCGTTTATCTCAGGGGAACATCAAAGTCAGGGGTTTACAGGGGAGTCAGATGTCAGGGGTTTATCAGGTCTGGTAAGATGGTCTCAAGGTGGAGGTGATGGTCTGTGGTTCACTAGGGAGTAAGGGTCGTGTGGTTCATAGACCATCGATGCTTTCAGGGTTCAGGGGAATGAGGGTCCGTGGTTATCAAGTCAGAGGATCAATAACGAAATCTCTCTCTCTCTCTCTCTCTCTCTCTCTCTCTCTCTCTCGACCTGGTGGAGCTATGACCTTCAAATTTGCATAATAAGTTCTTGGGGCGGTGCCTATGACCGAACGTTATCTTTAATTAAATACAGAAAATCAACATCTGACCTTCACCAGCCAATCAGAACTGTTAATTACAGCCCAACCCTTTTATCAGCCAATTAAGAGGCTTCATTATGCCCCCACACCTTCACCAACCAATCAAGTCATCGTGCGATACCCTGACAACTTCACCCGCCAATCAAGATGCAGCACTATTTTCCCATCAATTTCACTAGTCAGGCAAGGCATCGCATGATATTCCTTCACCTTTACCAGCCAATCACGTATATCACTCCTGCACTCTAGCCAATCACAGCGTCGTATTTCACTCCTGCACTCACTTCAGCCAATCACAGGATCGTATTTCACTCCTGCACTCACAGCATCGTATATCACTTCTGCACTCAATTCAGCCAACCACAGAGTCGTATATCACTCCTGCACTCACTTCAGCCAATCACAACGTCGCATATCACTCCAGCCAATCACAAAGATGTATATCACTCCACCACTCGCTCATAACTCCTGTATCACTCTTAAACTCATTCCAGCCAATCAAAGTCTCGTACATTATTTCCGCATGCACTTCAGCCAATCAACGAGAATCTAACATGTCCCCAAGGCCCTGACGTCATAGCCAGGCCGCCCACTCACAGCAGGCGGGACCGGGCCTCCATTACGTTCCCACACCCTCCCACTAGCCAATCAGGAGGGTCCATTATGCCCATACACATTTATTAACCAATCAAGACTCTTCATTATGCCCCTACACCTTCACCAGCCAATCAGGAAGCTACATTATACCCCTACACATTTATCAACCAATTAAGTCTCACCATTAACCCCCACTACATCTTCATCAACCAAATCAGAAAGCTTAACATCATCTTATAACCATCTCCATAAATATTCCATCAAGTATCATTAGCTTGGAGACTAATTACCATAAACTATTAACAAATTTATCATCGTCAACATGAGATCATTATTAGGTCATATCATCATTATTTTAACATGTCATCAATATAAATGATCTAATTTGTCACCTGGATTATTATTATCGTTCATTATTGCTACTAATTGCCCTTTCCTCTCCTTTCTATCATAAGTAATTACAATATCCGCTTTGTTACATTACTTCATAATGACTCTAAATTACTATGAGTATGATTCAAATTGCCTAGTGATTAAGAAATATACTTTAAATTACTTCTACGTTATAAAATAATTATTAACATTAAACCTTTCTTTTTTTTCAATTATATCAGTTATCATTAATCTAAATCCTCTTTATTAGGAATTACCTATTTAATCATTATAAACCAGGTAACTAATTATCCAGGTTACATAATTAACATCATTAGTAACATTATCAAGTCTCACATTCATTCTATACATGTCACATTCCTTCATCCTTATCATCTCTCATCATAACATCACAAGTTCCCACATTTCACATTAATTTCCACAGTATATTTCCCTTCATAGTTAAATGTGGAACTTCCGTGGCCATTTCACCTTCAAGAAACTCGGTCCTGTTATCGAGGAACCATGACCAGCCATAACTTGTAACGCAATACAAGTGTCTGCTTCAATGCTACATTTAAGATAGGAAGTAACAGCAAGGTGTGTGGTGGGCGTGTGGTGGGTGTGTGGTGTGGGTGTGTGTGGTGGGCGTGTGTTCGGTGGTGGGTGTGTGGTGGTGGTGGGTGTGTGGTGGGTGGGTGTGGGGTGGTGGTGGGCGTGTGGTGGTGGTGGGTGTGGTGGTGGGCGTGTGCGTTGGTGGGCGTGTGCGTGTGTGGTGGGGGCGTGTGTGGTGATGGGCGTGTGTGGTGGTGGGCGTGTGTGGTGGGGAAATCACTAAAGACACCAACCTTGACAATGATGATTCAGGTGTTGAGTGTCGCTTCGTTTAATGATGATAAAAGTCTATGTAGGTACCTGGTATACTGCGTCACACACACACACAAGTAAAACCCTTGGACTTTGGTGGCGTATATTCCCTCCCTGGCTGGTGGCGGCGTATATTCCCTCCCTGGCTGGTGGCGGCGTATATTCCCTCCCTGGCTGGTGGTGGCGTATATTCCCTCCCTGGCTGGTGGTGGCGTATATTCCCTCCCTGGCTGATGGTGGCGTATATTCCCTCCCTGGCTGGTGGTGGCGTATATTCCCTCCCTGGCTGGTGGTAACGTATATTCCCTCCCTGGCTGCCACAGTCTGTCAGCGGACGCAGGGGACGTTTTTAACTACCTGTATTAAGTCACCAGGAAGGAGCTACGCCGCCAATCAGATTCCCGAATGATTTTTGGTGAAGCAATTTGAGAAAAAAAATTGTGTCGTTTGCCAACTAAAGGTGATGTGTGTGTGTGTGTAGAAAGTGAGAGACAGACGACGTTCACGGTGTCTGCCAGCTTTGGTTATTTCTGTCTGTAAAGTTTGTTTCTGTCCAACTATCTGTTCTAGCTAACTGAATTATCTATCTAAGTGCGACCGTCTTTATGCCCGTATAAAGTCTATCTACTTCGGTCTATTTATATCTGTCTGTGTCTTTCTTTCCTTTACTGTTCAGTCACTACAAAATGGATTAAAAACTTAAAAAAAAAAAAACAAAAAAAACATGACAAGCCGCACTGTTATACTTTAGAAAAATGAACTGCCATTTATGCGGGAAAAACAACTAAAGTTTAAACCTCGCGACGAAGGGTAAACACTGGTCGTGGTCTTGGTCAACATTAAGAGAAAAACTAACACCGGGTCACACATTGGAGGTAAACTTTACGGGTAACTGAGAAACCAAGCCAAGAGACTAAACACACTCGTAAATTACATAAAAAAAAACGTTTAATATCAGAAATAATTTAAAATATACGTAAACACATATACAAAATAGATCACAGTAACAATTTTAAACACTACAGATTCTCGTTTATATAACACGGATATAGGAGATCGAAAAGTACTGTATAAATTTCTGGGTTGTTTGTCATCCGTCCCCAAAAAAACAACAAAAACATCAAAACAAAAACAACCACAAACAACACAAACAAAAAACAAACAATAAAATAATAATAATAACAATAATAATAATAATAATAAATAATTCAATAAAACAGGTGTGAGCGTAAAGGAATCAAATGAACAAGTCTCTGCTTTTCAAAATTCATTTACCTGTGAACTGAAGGAGTGACGATTAATTCTCAAGTGCCTGCAAGAAGTAGTAGTAGTAAAAAAAAAAACACATTAAACCACAACATCTTCCTCCTTATAGGGCGGACCTAATTAACTACCACACCTGGTCTCGCTTCTCTTACCTGGTCTCGCTTCTCTTACCTGGTCTCGCTTCTTACCTGGTCTCGATACTCAGGCAAAAGTTTATTATGTTGAATACCTACACATTACACGCTACACATTACACACTACACACACACACACACTTGTCACCACCACCAGAGAGAGGCAGCTGGAGACAGGCAGTAGCGAGATGAGAGGAGACCACAGCCCGCCGCCTCACTTTATTCTTCACTACCATCTGCCTGAGTGAGTCCAGCACGCACGCCGGCTCCCCCTCCCCCCAAGATCACCACTGTCCACGCCAACACTTCTCTAGGATCAGGAACCCACAGCAGCAGGTCACCTCACCCACCTCAAGCAACAACGGTGATAAGAGTTTATTATACTAAGAGACGTATTTCGTGGCGTCAATCGTAATTATTTACGTTATATGTCTACGTTTTAAAGCACTAGACGTATTTTTAGGGCGTTCTTCCATAAGTGATGAGGGCTGTAGTAACATGATATCGCTGCTGGTGAGTTTCAGGACAGATTCGAGCCAAAGTCAGGGGGGTTTTTCCAAGACTTTATGCGAGTCATGGACGATGCGTGGACTCAGTGTTAGCTCCCACTTGCGATAACTCTACTCTAAACCAGTTGTCAATAGGTAACTCACTTTATAGTTGGGGAAGTGAAGGCAGTCGAGTGCAGTGCCGGCCATATTGACTCTTAATGTATATAAACAAAAAGCTAGTGTAGTGTGTTGTAGTCATTCTGCCCCTGACGCACCGTTTACCGTATACGAACGAACATCCATCACTGTCACGCGCCAAGATTTCTGATCTATATCCCTAAATACACGGGGCATATTTTGAGGCTAGGATCACCACTACTGATCACCACTGCCAGCTGAGGTCTTGTGTCAACTGTCCACCACATAAGAACATAAGAACGTAAGAATGGAGGAAACTGCAGCGGGCCTATTGGCCCATACTGGGCAGTCCCGTTTACACCCAACCCCTATTGCTCATATAAGCATCCAACCTATGTTTGAAGCTATTCAGCTTATTCGAGTTAATGATGATATTTGGTAACTTGTTCCATTCATCCACTACTCTGTTTCCAAACCAGTGTTTTCCTATTTCACGCCTAAATCTAAATTTGTCTAATTTAAAACCATTGTTACGAGTTCGCTCCTGGTTGGATAGTTTGAGTACCTTTGTAATGTCCCCTTTGTTTAGCCCTGACTTCCACTTGTACACCTCTATCAGATCGCCCCTCGCTCTACGTCTCTCGAGGGAGTGCAAATTAAGATGCTTTAACCTGTCTCTATACTCAAGGTTCCTAATGCCCGGGATTAGTCTTGTCATTCTCCTCTGAATTCTTTCCAATGATTCTATATCCATTCTGTAATACGGTGACCAGAACTGAACTGCGTAATCCAGGTGTGGTCTCACAAGAGCAAGATACAGTTTTAGGATGACCTCGCTAGTCTAACACTCCTTTGTATGAACCCAAGTACTTTATTAGCCTTGTTACGAGCAAAAACACATTGCTTACTTGGCTTAAGGTTCCTACTTATCATTACTCCTAAATCTCATTCGCAGTCGGATTTCTCTATGGCATCGTTGTTCATCTGGTATCTGGTTTCCCTGTTTACATCTCCTATACTGCGTACTTTACATTTGCCCACGTTGAACCTCATCTGCCATTTTTCAGACCATTCGAAATTTTTTTTTAGATCTTCCTGTAGTTTTGCTGAATCCTCGTCAGATTTAATAACACGTCCTATTTTAGTGTCATCAGCAAATTTACTTATGTTGCTGTCTATGCCGATATCTATGTCGTTTATGTATATAATAAATAATAATGGTTCAAGTACTGAGCCTTGGGGAACTCCACTTGTGACGTTGCTCCAATGGGACTTAGTGCCGTTAATGCTCACTCGCTGTTTCCTGTCCTGTAACCACGCCCTAATCCATTTAAGGATGTTACCTTTGATGCCATGAGCTTCTACCGTTCTAGTCTTTCGTGGAGGACTCTGTCGAAGCCTTTGCTAAAGTCGAGATATACCACATCATAAATGTGCCCCTCGTCCACCGATTCGAAAACTGATGAAAAGAATGTTAATAGATTAGTTAGACAAGAACGTCTGCTTGTGAAGCCATGCTGGGAATCATTGATCAATCGGTGCTTCTCCAGGTGATTTCGAATAGAGTTTGAAATGATTGCTTCCAGTAATTTGCCTACTATTGATGTTAGACTGATTGGGCGGTAGTTGGAGGATAGTGATCTATCCCCCTTCTTGAAAATCGGTATTACATTCGCTATCCTCCAGGATTCTGGTACTACACCTGTTTTTAAGGACATGTTAAACAACTTTGCTAAGGGCATACTAAGCTCTTCCTTACATTCCTTTAATACTCTGGCAAATATCTCATCGGGACCAGGTGACTTATTAGGCTTTAGTCTGTCTATTTGCTTACTAACATCGTTACTAGTCACTACTATCTCGCTTAATTTGTTTTCTTCACTATCTCTGAATAGAGTCGGTGCCTCGGGTATCATGTTTAAATTTTCGGTGGTGAAAACTGTTGAAAAATATTTATTCAAATTATTGCTCATTTCTCCGTCGTTATCAGTGAGCTCGCCGGTATCTGACCGTATTGGTTTACAGGGTCCAGTATTCGATTGTTAGACATAATGAGGTTTACAGAGTCCAGTATTCGATAGTTAGACATAATGCTGTGACTAAGGCAATTGAACATGAAATAAGCACTCAATATGTAAATAAAGAAAATAAATATGTAAAATATTGGTGTACACACACACACACACACACAGCTAAACCAAAGTCCACAAAAAACAAAATGTGACTCGGGGGGTAAAAACTGGATATAAAAATGTTTTATTATGACTATGGCAGAGAACCCGACAACTTGCCGTCAGCCAATATCCATAAAAGCCCCATGTGGTGCAGCAGCTCTCGGCTTGGCTTTGACCTGCATGCTATTTGATCCTCGTTGGGGGAGGGGGGGGGGGGGAGGGGGGGGGAATGGAGACAAAATACCACGTTTAATTTTATATTATTATTAGAAATATTCACTATTTCCCCCCTGAAACACTCATTATTTCCCCTCTGAAACACTCATTATTTCCCCCCTGAAACATTCATTATTTCCCCCCTGAAACACGCATTATTTCCCCTCTGAAACACGCATTATTGTATGACACTAGTTTGTGGTCAGTATCAGGGGGGAGAGGTTGGTTTCTCTCTCTCTCTCTCTCTCTCTCTCTCCATGAAAGACACCACAGGGATAATAAATAACAGAGGAGAAGAAGTGGAAGAATGAAGTAAAAGTGGAAGAAGACTAACAAGAAGGTAAGTAAGAGAAATAAGAAGGAAAAGAAGAGGTGGAAGATACAATAAAAACAAGTGAAAATCAATAGTAATAATATTAATAATAATTTCTCCACATTCTACCAAATCTATCGAACAAATTTCATCTGAAACTTTAATTTTTTTAGCTTAAAACTTTGAAACATCATCTCAAAACTTTTTAACTACCTGTAATCAACACCTGCACCTTCACTTCATCTTTAATTCTCTTTTACTGCATCTATATTTCTCTCTCACTTCACCTATAATTCTCTCACTTCATCTATAATTCTCTCTCACTTCACCTATAATTCTCTCACTTCATCTATAATTCTCTCTCACTTCACCTATCATTCTCTCACTTCACATATAATTATAACACAAGAAAGACCATAATTACACAGGTATTATTTTACTCAGTACAATAATACCTACAACTTGACCTCTCCATCTAATGCTAAATAAACCAATAGAATAAAAACCAATCTCTACTTTCCATCTATTTCTAAGTTGATCAATAAGACAAAACCTCTCCATTTTCCACCTATCTCAACTACCATCAATAAATCAACGTTTTCCATCAACTGCTTTTTTTTTGTCCAATCCACCATTACAAAACTTTATAAATGGTCAACTATTTCACAAACAATTTTTTGACCCAAAATGAGAGCAGAATGATATCGTATTTACCCAGTATGATATCGTCTTTACCCAGTATGATATCGTCTTTACCTAGGATGGTATCGTCTTTACCCATTATATCGTCTTTACCCATTATATCGTCTTTACCCAGTATGATATCGTCTTTACCTAGTATGATATCGTCTCGTCTTTACCTAGTATGATATCGTCTTTACCCAGTATGATATCGTCCTTACCCAATATGATATCGTCTTTACCCAGTATGATATCGTCCTTACCTAGTATGATATCGTCTCGTCTTTACCTAGTATGATATCGTCTTTACCCAGTATGATATCGTCTTTACCCAGTATGATATCGTCTTTACCCAGTATGATATCGTCTTTACCCGGTATGATATCGTCTTTACCCGGTATGATATCGTCTTCACCCAGTATGATAGCGTCTTCACCCGGTATGATATCGTCTTCACCCAGTATGATATCGTCTTCACCCAGTATGATATCGTCTTCACCCGGTATGATATCGTCTTCACCCGGTATGATATCGTCTTCACCCAGTATGATATCGTCTTAACCCAGTATGATATCGTTTTCACCCAGTATGATATCGTCTTCACCCACTATGATATCGTCTTCACCCGGTATGATATCGTCTTCACCTCGCCGGTCATCGATAACAGAAGCAGCGGCAGTTATGAGGCAGATATCGGCACGGGACTCATCGTGTGCAGATCAAAGGCAGTTCATAATAAGGAGGAGGAGGAGGAGGAAGACAAGGAGAGGAGGAAGGAGAAGACAAGAGGAGAAGGAAGATGAAGGTAAGAGGAGAAGGGTGAAGCAAGAAGGGGAGTTGTAGGAGGATAAGGAGGATTGAGAAAGGATGAGGAAGGAAAGAAAATAGGAAGATGAGGAGAAAAGCAGGACTGAGGAATGAGGACGAGGAGTGGTAGGAGGAATGAGGAAGAAGTAGGAAGAAGAAGAGGAGGAGGAGGAAGAAAAGGAAGATGAAGAGGAAGAAGGTTTAGTTCACGACCCAGAATTCCTTCATGCAATACCAGGTAAAAAGAGGAGGCTTACTGAGGATAACTAGAGACCATTTTTTTTTTCATTCAAATTTATTAAAAAAAATCTGGACTTTTATTCATTCCCGGGAAGATTTTTTTTTTTACATTCTCAGTATTTATTTTTTAATCCAGACAATATTATATCCAGGTGAGAAGGTTGGGTCACCTTACCCTCTGACCTGACCACCAACCGTTGTGTGCTATTTAACGATTAGTAGGGTCATTACCTAATACCTGACCATTGTGGACCTGGTCTCACCCTCCTCTGTATATATACACCTTGGTTTGTATTTCTCTTTAGTCTGTACTCACCCCTGAAGATGTGAATTACACGAAAGCGCTTGGGAACTTCGTGTTTTCTTCTTTCCTTGTGGTTATCAGCATATACCTAGATCACGCGCACCTACAGTGATTTACTTGCATATATATATATATATATATATATATTATATATATATATATATATATATATATATATTTATATATATGTGGCATTTAAAAACTCATGCACTGTTAAACAAATGTTAATCAAGAACTCCCCTAACAACACAATTGGTTGCATTTATAAAGTTCCTTGCAAGGAATGTAATATGTTTTACTTAGGCCAGACAGGTAAAGATCTTGTAACTAGAATTAAACAACACAAATACAGTGTTAGGACAGGCCAGGAATCCAATGCTCTGTTTGTTCATTTGAGGGATAACAAGCATTGCATTGACTGGGATAATGCCTCCTCAATATTACCTTGTAATTCAATTGATAGTAGGAACATCATAGAATCTAGTCTTATTAAACATACCGAAGCATTCAACATGAATTTGAGTAACGGCATGTACAAGCTGGACAACTTTGTAATTAAGAAGATTTGTGATCAGGTGAGAGGGCGGGTCACTGTCCCATCTGACCCAACCACCAACCGTTGTGTGCCATTTAAAGATTAGTAGGGTCATTACCTGACCATTGTGGACCTGGTCTCACCCTCCTCTGTATATATTCATCTTGTTTTGCATTACTCTATCTAGTCTGTACTCACCCCTGAAGATGTGAATTACACGAAAGCGCTTGGGAACTTCGTGTTTTCTTCTTTCCTGGTGGTTATCAGCATATATATATATATATATATATATATATATATATATATATATATATATATATATATATTATATATATTACATTTTTTTTTAATTGTAATTATTCATTTATTTTTAATCCATATTTTTTTCTGGACAGTTTCTCATTAAAATTATTCTTTATTGATTACTTTTTGGTTTACGTAAAATTCTTACAGTATTTTTTTCTTTTACAATTATAAATCTCGTTCTTTTATTGCCTACCAAGAAACAGGTGTCGAGTATAACTGAAGTAATTAAAGAAAGGTAATGACAGTACTGTACTACCAAACTGTGCTAATCAGAGAAATAATATACTTCATTATACTTCAACCTGTACTACCTACTTAAGAGTGAAGTGTAATAGGCCAAAAATTTAAGTGTGTTTCAGGTACAATTAAAACACTAAATTAACACAATACAGGTGTTTATCAAGCTGTCAAAATCGTCATGTAAAACACACAAAAACAATGAAGAATATTTCCTGTGTTTTTTTATGATTATTTTCCCACCTGTTTTGCCGATACCAATTTATACTGTCCACGGGAGTGTAATTACCTGAACCATTGTGCCGTACCTCGACACACCTGTACCCCGGGCAAGTACAAAGTGATCCAGGTAATGACCAATATGAGGCCAGGTAAACAAGGTCATCATGAATACCCCCCCCTCTCTCTCTCTCTCTCTCTCTCTCTCTCTCTCTCTCTCTCTCTCCCGTCAACCCCTCATCATCGCCCCCGTCAACTTATGAACATGTCAAATCATTCATAACCATCCCTTTAAATTCACTTCCCTGTCAACTAACCGAACTGTCATCCTGTCTATCAGCCTAAAATTCATCACTAACCACATCAATTCATAATTACAACCTACACTAACTCATCAACTTTACTGAAACCCACTAATTATTCCCCCCCTCTCCCCATCAATCCATCTACTTAAAAACCCACTTATTATAACCCCATCAAGACCCCACCAACCACCCCTCCTCTTTCAATCTCCAGCAAAGTTCCCTTCATCCTTAGCTCCTTGTAACTTCAATTACTTTAAAGTCAAATCCCTTTCACGTAAGACCCCCAGTTTTTTTTTTTTCAACTTAAAACTCCTTTCAATTCTCACAGCCTTTCCATTTCAATCTCTTTTTTTAAGTCTTCATCTCTTCCAAATTACTTATCTCTATTGACGTTAATCTTCTTCACCTTACACTCTTTCGAAAATCTGTAAATATTCGTATTAAATAAAAAAATCCCTTTACTTTGGCAACACACACATTTATTCTTTCTCTATAAATCCCTTTTGATTAGGTTAGGTTAGGTTAAAGTGTTAGGTTAGGTTAAAGTGTTAGGTTAGGTTAGGTTAAAGTGTTAGGTTAGGTTAGGTTAGGTTAAAGTGTTAGGTTAGGTTAGGTTAAAGTGTTAGGTTAGGTTAGGTTTTGGTTGGAATTTGGTTCGCTTATGTCACCAGGTAGGAAAACCAGGTGTTCGTCTACCCTTACCAGTTTTTCTTTATATGTTTCGGTCTTCCTTCTTCGGTGTCTCCCATCTCTCGTCTCTTTTTATCTCCTTTATCTCGTTTTCTACCTCTTCTCTTCCCCTTTATCCTACCACTACTTATCGCTCTCTCTCTCTCTCTGTGTTCTTCTTTTACAACTTTCATTATCACTACTTTTCCTCTACCATTTATCTCTCCCTTCTTTACGACGTCCCTTCCTTCTTCTTCACCTCCTCATCATCGTCCTTCTCCTCTACTTCCTACTAATTCTCCTCCTTCTCTTCCTCCTCCTCCTCTTCTCCCTCCTACGTCTCCTCTATCTCCTACTTACTCCTCCTCCTACACTCCCCCTCCTCCTCTTGGACCACTTGAGATGAGCAAGGTGGATTACCAGGTATGCAGACGAGTGATGGTGAGAACAGGTAAGACTCGCCCACACACCTGCACCGCCACTGTACCTGTCTGTACCCTGATCAATTAATGAGCGTGGGACTGAGTAGTGACCTGGAAGCTGCCAAGATTTTACTGAATGAACTGTTGATTATAGCGACGAGAGGAAGTGGGTAAGAGAGGGGTGGGGGAGAGGGAGGAGAGTAGGGGAGAGGAGAGGGGAGGGGAGGGGTACAGGGAGGAGGGGAGGGGTACAGGGAGGAGAGTAGGAGAGAGGAGAGGGGAGGGGAGGGGTACAGGGAGGAGAGTAGGAGAGAGGGGAGGGGAGGGGTAGATGGAGGAGAGGGGAGGGTGGGTAAAGGGAGAGGAGGTGGAGGGTGGGGGATAGAGGAGAGGCGAGAAGGGTTGGAGTTAGGGGAGGGAGGAAAGAGGAGGAGGAAGAAGAGAGATTAAAGACGAGTTAGAAGACAAGACAGAGAAAAGTAAAAGGAGATAAACGTCTTTGAAGAGATAATGAATGAAGAAAAATAACCAGTGCGTCCCGGGAGAGTCAGTGTACAGAGGTGGTGTAAGAGGCAGCATGGATCATTAACACACACATAAGACAGACACGACTCAAAGCTCCCAGGGTGTTAATAACCTCGACGGATTCACCTGTGTATGGTACAAAGGTGTGAGGGGAATGGGGGTTGGTGGGGGGTGGGGGGGTAAGGGGTTGGTGGGGGGTGGGGGGTAAGGGGTTGGTGGGGGGTGGGGGGTAAGGGGTTGGTGGGGGGTGGGGGGTAAGGGGTTGGTGGGGGGTAAGGGGTTGGTGGGGGGTAAGGGGTTGGTGGGGGGTGGGGGGTAAGGGGTTGGCGGGGGGTGGGGGGTAAGGGGTTGGTGGGGGGTGGGGGGTAAGGGGTTGGTGGGGGGTGGGGGGTAAGGGGTTGGTGGGGGATGGGGGTTCTGAGATGACAAGGACGAAAGATAAACAGAAATACGCAGAAAACCACAAAAATGATATGAAAAAAAAAACACGACAACTAACATACAGGTACATAAAGGTGAAGTAATAAAGTATCTCGAGGTAGGTGGAGGTAAGATCAGCTACACCTATGGCTAGAAATAGATGAACACGTCATGATATGGTTGGTGAAAAATATCTCCCCCCCCCCCCCCCTCCCACCAACACCCTCTACCTGTCAGGCAACGTGGCAGTATCTTGAAGACGCTGGGCTCCTCCCTCCTCTTAAGGCATAAATTTTGAACTTGACCTGTACTCAAGAATGACAGACTCATCATATATGGAAGTACTCTTTCATCCTCGTCTCTAGTGACTCATAATATAGTCTTGTACTTGACCTCTGCTCTAGTGAGAAGAATTAATTTATGGTCTTTGATCCTCGCCTCTCCTAGGGGTGGTGTAAGTAGGTTGGTGATAAATAGTAAACAACATTCGCCTGGTGGAGGAGTTGGGAGATAAGAGGAACGTGCTTCAAGATGGACACACACAAAAAAAAGAGGAGGGAAACATCTTTCCTAGTCTGGGTACACGAGGCGGGTGAGGCACGTGACCCTTCCCTGTCAACATGAAGTCACCGCTCATGTCCATGACCAAGGCTCTCCCTCGCTGTCCGTGACAAGATGAGTAAATCCTTTGCACACCGTCTTGCACAGCACCAGAAAAAGAATTGCATCCCTTGAGGTAACTCCTGCAGTAACTCCCGTCATAAACTAATTCGCATTAAAGGTTATCTTGTCATTCCAAGCGTTAAGAACTTGATCCTTAACGTCATAACACCATAAACAGACCTGAATATCATTAAACAGTTCTTCAGCCTCTAAGATAACCCAACACAAACCACAAAGCGTAATACCAAGACCCTTATGAGATACACTTAACTTTTATTACCACATAATGCACTTTTACGCTTAAATATAATCCTTACTACAGTTCTTTACATCAGGGACCCGGTCTTTGTGGCTCCCCGACTTCTCTTAAGACATACAAGGACATAAGACCTATAGTATATCTAACTGGCGTTTACCCTCATTGCAAGTCTTCGTATTTCATTAGGTTAGGTTAGGTTAAGTGTGAGGTTAGGTTAGGTTAGGTTAGGTTAGGTTAGGCTAAGTCACGTGTGAGGGAGTATAACCGATATATACTAAATGATACGACAGAACACCTTCCATATACTCTCTCTCTACCTGGTGTATATTCCCATCTGCTAATTAATATTACCTGAGCATATCTGAGATTTCTCCCAACACCTTTGAAGAGTAAGAATCAATCATCGCCAAGGTGTAATAAACTCATCAACTATACCTGTTACACGCACACACACACACACACACACACACACAAAGGGAAATAACCCATCAATCCTGCAAACACCATCAGTAGGCAATCTCTCTCTCTCTCTCTCTCTCTCTCTCTCTCTCACCAATGGCATCAACACTATCACAGAAGAGACTGGCTGGCTGGCGTGGTACTGAATACATTATATACTGTACATTGGGTCCGTCCTCACCTGTCGGCTCAAGATACAGGTTACGAAGGTATTAAGGGATAGAGCTCACAATATTTACGGTCTATCTGTCCTTTATTAAGACTATCTGTCCTTTACTAAATCTCCATCTGTCCTTTACTAAGTCTCTATCTGTCCTTTATTAAGACTAACTGTCCTTTACTAAGTCTCTATCTGTCCTTTACTAAGTCTCTATCTGTCCTTTACTAAGTTTCTATCTGTCCTTTATTAAGACTAACTGTCCTTTACTAAGTCTCTATCTGTCCTTTACTAAGTCTCTATCTGTCCTTTACTAAGTTATTCTCTACGGTAGTTATTATAAATATTTCTATGTATTATATGTATGAAAAGGAAGAGATACTTTTTATAGCTAGGCGTGAGAAGAAATCACAGCGCCATGTGGAGGAGTAACTAGGATAAATCACAGCGCCATGTGGAGGAGTAACTAGGATAAATCACAGCGATAAAGGAGTTGCGTGTTATTTTCAAGCTAAGGATTATTGAATGGGAATTTATATTATGGAGTCTTGACAATTACCAGGGTGGAGTTATTGATCTAAGAAGACCTGGAACAATGCCAATAAGACCACGGGCACAGTTTCTAAAGGTCTTTGATAAGTGGTTTATTTTGTTTACCGACATTATCTGAAAATGATTGGCAGCGGCAACACACTACTACTACTACTACTACCCAAAAGCCACACCTTCGCCACCATTTAATTACCTTAATATTCAATATCCTAATACATAAGAATCTATCCTATCTGTGTTAAATTAGTTGAGCCGCAGATCTATGTGGCATTCAGTGACTGTAGCCTCATAGTCAATATCTGCAGCAGTTGTCGGAGTAGGGGCAGAAGCTCTCGTTCCCCTGAGGCAGAGCAAAGCCGACCGAAGGAGAGAGAAAGACAGTCGACATCTCATCCAGGCTGTAACATAACTTCTGGGCTGCTGCTTCTGTTCGGAGATCAACTCCGCGAGTCTGGCGTAGAAACATCTTGCACTTGGTCCCATCCCACCAGAGGTTGTGAACACTAGAGGAGTGAAGCTGCCTTGATCAACGTTTTGAATTCTCTCCCCATATGCCCTTATCTACTACTGCTACTACTCCACGTTTATATATCTACACACTCAACGTGGGTTTATCTGGGACATAGATGGGGGGGTTGGGGGTTGTTGGGGTTGGGGGTGTTGAGGGTGTTGGGGTTAGGGGTGTTGGGGTTAGGGGTGTTGGGGTTGGGGGTGTTGGGGTTGGGGGTGTGGTGGTGGGTGGTGGTGGTGGGGTGGTAGGAGTGTGGTGGTAGGGGTCGTTGGGGGTGGGGGAGGAAGCAGCATCGATCCATCACCCAATGTAAAAGATCTTCTCCTGAATGGGGCAATTTCTCACTGGTTCCAACGCGTCTCGGGGGCAAGAGAACTGATTTCAGTGTCATAAAGCTGGACGATGAACCTGAATGACGCAATGAAGTAGGGTTTGTTGGGGGGGGGACACTAAAAGGGATTGTGGATGAGGTGTGAAGTGAAGGTGGAGGAGAGAGGATTAGCTGGGCAACAAATCGGATTTAAGGAGAAGAAGAAAGAGAGGTCATGTTATGTGAACAGCAATACAATAATAGTTTGTTGAGAGAAGGTCAATATGGATTTCTTTGTTGTAGTTTCCAATGTTTATAACAACAACAACAACAACAACAACAACAACAACAACAACCACAACAACAACAACAACAACTAACACGACAACAACAACCACAACAACAACAACCTGCTGTTTCTACTTTGCCCTCAAGAATAATTATCAAATGTCGTTGAAATAAAAAAAAACCCATGTTACTTAGACCCATTTTACTGCCTCTATTATTTTATATAAAAGACTTGTTATCGGTTAGCCTTTTTTTTTAATATTTACAGTCACTTCAACAGCCACGGGTCTTGAAGCATCGTCCGACAAGTCTCAGTTCGTACACGACAAATCACCTTTTATGAATAAGATGAACTATTGTCCCTCTGATGGCCAACTGAACTATGGGAACAATTACCTATTAATTAAACACAGGTAAGGCAATCTATATTATGGCCCGGGATTCTTAAAGGTTCGTAGGTGGAATTTTTCTCATAAGTATATATGTAAAAATGTGAAGAAAAAAAATATTTATAGAACCAAGAGAAGACGTAGCATAAAAAATACCGTTCAAAATGGCGCTAATATTACACTGAGACTCTACCTCAACTAGATACACTTTACTTAACACCAGTTGAGGGACAAAAGTTAATTATTTTTATGTTTTATCATATGTCGTATCATTTAACTTCACCAAAAAACTATCCAAAATGGCGCCAGAACTACACTAAGACTTTACTCGATATATTATCTGAGTTTTAGTACCAACACAATATAAATGGAAAATATAATACCTGATAGATACTGTATAATAAAACACGGGAGCTTAACTACACAGGTGGGAGTGGCTTAATGTTATCTTCTATTTCATCTATCCTTTGTCTATTTAGCCGTCCATTACTATCCGCCAGGTTGACTCGTGTAGAGAAGTCGATGGAACACTTTGTCTATCCTTCTATCCGCAAGGTTTATTCGTGTATCCAATTTACCATCATCAACCCACCTATCCCAACACTCACCTATCCCTACCTCTCTCCAACCCCCACCTATTCCTACTTCTGCCCCAACACCTACCTATCTTACCCGTCCCAATACCCCCTATCCCTACCTGTCCCAACACCCCCCCGCCCTATCTCTACCTCTCTCCACCTCCCCCCCCCCCTTTATCACCTATCCATACAGAAGAGAACTCACTAAAAATATATCTCACCAGGTAAGAGAATATAACACCTGCTGAAATCACTCAACATCTCCTACCTGGTCACACCTTCACGCATAATCACTCACTCACTCACTCACTCACTCACTATTAATATGAACTATACACCCAAGTTTAATATGTATATGAGTCAGGGATAAAAACAGAGAAATTTCCTATTAACATAAAAGATTGAAAGGCATTGGATGTTTTTTTTCCCATTTTTTTCCTTTTTTTCCGATTTTTCTGTTTTTTTTTCCATTTTTTCCTGTTTTTTTCCTGTTTTTTTTTAAGTTTAATATTTTGGGATAATTATGATTTAATAGTTAGTTTATTATTACAAGGTGTGTCTTTAACTGGCGGAGTATAATGCTATAGTTAAATGGTAGTTATAGAGGAGGTGTTAGGTTTATTTCTTTATTAATATGTTACCTATGAATTAACACACACACACACACACACACACACACACACACACACACAAAGGGCTTCGACGCACCTATGTATATGTCTTAGTCCTTTATACAACTAATTACGTGTATGTATGTATAGTTATATACTGTTTATAGAAGTAGACAACATATATTTCTCTACATCTACCTGTATATCTGCTCATACATATCTAAGGACATGTATACAGGCGAACCACCAGAGAAAACCTTAAGTTAATAACAATAACATCAACAACAGCACAAGTCCAACTCACAAAGGCTCAGAAAATCAAACGCTCATAAGGTCAATTTTCCTCGTAAAAAGAGATGTGAGAAACGACATAACTGCTTCCCTCAAACTTAAAAACATGAAAATTAACGTCGAAAAATGGTGGAAAAATTGACATAAAGAGAATATTAACTGGATGGATACAGTCTCTTAACACCAGTCAGGGAAGAGAACTTACAAATACTAATTATCAATACCCTAACTATATACATTAACTATATACACTATCTAAATACACCTCCTAGACATATTAACTAGATACATAAACTAGATACATTAACTAAATACATTACCTTAATACGTTCATACCACAACAGGCAAAAGCCAATACACTCCACCCAACAATATTATACCTATACTGTTATCATCTCTCAAAGGCAAGATAACAAAGATAACAATAAAAAAAAAAATAAAACTACATTTCAATTAAATTCCCCTTGACCACACTGCAGCCTCAGGATACAGTATATTACAGGACTCGGTACATCAATGTCTTATCTAGAAAATACTTAATTGGTTTTGTCTGTAATATTTCAGGTGTGTCTAGGTAGTAGGTCAGAATTTTTTCATAATTAAACGAAGAAAGATTATTATCGGTTGTTGTTTTGTTGTTGATTGTGGTGCTTATTATTGTTTTTATTATTTTTGTTGATATTTTTGCTGGTATAATTGTCTTTGTTATGTTGTTAATGATGTTGTTATTATTGTTGTTATTTTGGTGGAATAATCATCTTTGTTGTTAATGTTGTTGTTGTTAATGTTGTTATTGTTATAATTGTCTTTGACCTGTTCTTGTTTTTGTTACAATAAATTTATCGCTCTTCACCCCTCCACTACACAACTCCTTCATGTATCCCTCCAGTAATTCCCTCCCATCAAAATACTCTCTCTCTCTCTCTCTCTCTCTCTCTCTCTCTCTCCCCTTCTTTCCCAATCTGGTTAACATATCCCTTATTACTCCCTCCTTCTTGTCTAGCCACTATCTCCCCCCCCTTCTAGCCTTGCTTCTATCCCTCTCCCTCTTCTTGCCTAGTCACTATCCCTCCCTCCCATCCCACTCTCCTTTCTCGTATCCCTCCCTCCATATCACCTAGCCACTATCCCTCCCTAGCATCCCACCCTCTTTTCTCTCCTATCCACTATCCCTCTTGTTGCCTAGCCACTATCCCTCCCTCCCATGAGACATCAGGAAGTCTGCGGCCTGAGGAAGGTGTCGTGGGCTATAAGAGAGGTCCTACAGGAAAATGACTTACTCCTCCAGGATTATGTCAGGAGAGAGAGAGAGAGAGAGAGAGAGAGAGAGAGAGAGAGAGAGAGAGAGAGAGAGAGAGAGAGAGATAACAAGCACGTAAAAAAAAATAAAAGAAACAAAAGTCCATAAAACAAAACATGGCCCAGCCCCTCAGGACATGACCATGGATAGAGGGAAATTGAAGAGGATGGAAACTCCCCTGAATCTGGAATAGTTTGTCCATCACTTTACCTTAGTGAATGAAGAACGAAAAAATAAAAATGAAAAGAAGAAAGAATAGAAAGGAAAGGAGAAAAGGAGAAAGAGAAAGAGGAGAAACAGAAAGAAGGAGGAGGGAGGAGGAGGAGGAGAAGAAGGAGAAACAAGAGGAGGAAAACAATAATAATTAAAGTGTTGGAAGCTTCGACTATGTACACACACACACACACACACGTATATTTCCCCAGTATGTGAGTGTGTATTCTCTCGGTAAGTATATACAGTATATATATGTGTATGCACGTATCATCAGATTAATTATCCGTGTATGTATTCTTAGAGTCTGTCTGTCTGTCTGTCTGTCTGTCTGTATGTATGCATGTATGCATGTATGTATGTATGTATGTATACATGTATGCATGTATGTATGTATGTATGACCCACACCACAGAATATAGCTCTCAACACCCGGACACTTACAACACCTTTTGGGGCCGCGAGTTCAGACGAGCTGCTGAACTGTGAGGGATGGAAGGGAGGGAGAGAGGTAGAGAGGCAGGGAGGCAGGGAGGCAGAAAGGGAGAGAGGAAGGGAGAGAAGTAGAGAGGCAGGGAGGGAGGAAGGGAGAGGAGGAGTGACGGCTGGTAGAGAGGTAGAGTGGCAGGGAGGGAGGAAGGGCGGGAGGGAGATAAGTGGACGGCTGGTAGAGAGGTAGGGAGGAAGGAAGGAAGGAAGGAAGGAAGGAAGGAAGAGCAGGAGTGACGGCTGGTAGAGAGGTAGGGAGGAAGGGAGGGAGGAAGGAAGGAAGGAAGAGCAGGAGTGACGGCTGGTTCTATCCAATACGACACTTAATTTTTTCGTATTTTCACATGAGTTCTCTCACCATGGACAGTATTCAAAGACAATGTTACAAGTCACACACGCGAGACGAAATTGTTGACCCGTTAATCAATGCACCAAATAACTGCTGGGCTGAGTGAATTATTAATTTATTCATTGTGTGGAATTATTGGAACGAGTGTGATCTATTGTCTGTAAAGAAGAAACTCGGAATTTCGATCTAGAATCAAAGGAATTTATCTATCAAAAGGTGAGGGGGTCAGGGAGGGGGCCACGGGTGGTGAGAGGGGTCAGGGGTGGTGAGAGGGGTCAGGGGTGGTCAGGATGGTTAGGGGTGGTCAAGGAGGAGGGTCAGGGGTGGTCAGAGGGGTCAGGGGGGTCAGGGGGGTCAGGGGTGGTCAAGGAGGGGGGTCAGGGGTGGTCAGGGAGGGGGTCAGGGGTGGTCAGGGAGGGGGTCAGGGGTGGTCAGGGGTGGTCAAGGAGGGGGGTCAGGGATGGTCGGGGGGGGGGGGGGTTGTATGTGTACATTTTGGTTCTATGTGAAAGAAATTTGATTTATTTTATGATGGAATTTATTCATTGGTTTTTAACTAACACCAACTAGTTCATTGGTTAAGGGAATACATCCATTAAGTCTCACCAAACTAAAGATAATATATTTACCTAGGTAATACATACGTTAATCCTACCTGAAATACCGTGCAAATATATTCAATGGGGAAAATTATATCAATTTTCTAACACTTAAATTAAAATAAACTTATAATCCTATCTAAATTTATTCCAATAAATCCCCATCAGTGTTAATGATTCGACCATTTTCACTCAGTAACACAATCACAGGCACTGGGAACCACATAGTACTGCAATAAGGCTTAATATCGAGGGAGACACGACAGTACATCACAAGCTAAACAACAGCACACCTGGTCAGTGGCGTATGATAATGGAATATACCTGTTGTATAATTATCTCGAGGTCAAAGGTCATCACAGAACCGTATATACCTTTTCAAAGCCTGGGGAATTCTCTACCAAAACCAAATGAACTCTGTAGCAAAACCGAGTATCTATGTATCAAAAACTAGAAGGCGTTCTGTAGCAACACCTAGAGAGCTCTGTAATAAAACCAAAATACCTCTGGAGCAAAACCAAACGAGCTGTAAAAAAACCAGCAGAATTCTGTAACAAAACCTATAGCTATGTAGCAAACACCTAGACAGCTCTGTAGCAACACCTAGACAGCTATATATCAAAACCTAAACAAACTGTAGCAAAACCCACAGAACTACATAACAAAAACCTCTGTAACCAATCCTGTAGAGCTCTGTAGCCAGCCGTCTCTCACAGCCAGGACCATAACAGGATCAGGTTTCCAGATCAGGGCATCATTTCCCTATGATTTTTTTTTCACTGGCTTCTCTACTACAAAGGTTTGTGCTGGTGTGCCATTACAACCTCTATTCGGTTCACCATATTGACCTTACTTTGATCAATATTTTCCTTACTTTTGATCAATATTTCCCTCACTTCTGATAAACATTTCCCTCACTTTTGATCAACATTTCCCTTACTTTTGATCAATATTTCCCTCACTTTTGATCAACATTTCCCATACTTTTGGCCAACACTAAAGCTCAAGAAACACACACATTAGGACCTGTTCGTAGCCATCTGTCAAGTTTCCCAGGATATAAACATAAGACAACTTCCTATAAATATAAACAGTTATATAATTTGCATTCTCTCTAATTATAACTATTGTTGGTTTTTGTGCTAAATCTCATCCAGTTTAATTTAAATTCATGAAAGTTGTTTGCTAATTTTTTTTTTAACTTTTATTTTTTATATTAACAAAAGCAACAATTATGTCTGAAAGCGATATAGATGTTTAATTTATTGGTAAAAGTTGATTACCGCCAGATTTCCAAATGGTCCGTTTATAAAGTCGATTGATGGTTAATATTTCTCTTGACAGGAAGAAAAGATTTATCGCTAAAATAATATATTTTACATAAAATTTGATATAAATAGAAAATACTAAGAACCGTTTCACTGTTGGCTAGTAAAAGCGAGTCAATTACTGGTATTAATATTATCATACAGGTGTTAAAGCATCTGTCACTCAGTTGATTTTCATAATAGGTGAAGCATTATTAAAATCATTAGTAATCAAGGCAGAGTAAATGATCTGTATACCTATATCACATTTGAATAAATAGGCAGGGTGGGTCGAGAAAAAGTCTTAAAATTTACACTAGCAGCAGTAGGTGAAGTTATATCAAGTAGCAGTTTTACGATACCTGAAAGAGAAGCAAGAGTAACCTGTAGACTGTAGTTAAGGTGATGAAGACTTTTTTACTTACCCTAGAAAGATGCTGTCATGAGAGTGAGAGTGGAAGGCTGGGATCCTCAGCTTGGGCAGCACGATGGTCTTCCCCTTGCGGGTCCTCACAGTGAAGGTCGACGAGAAGTGCAGCTCCGGAGTTGGGTTGTGGGGCGACAGGATCGTCAAACCCCGACTCTCCGGATGCCCGAGTAAGGGCGTCAGGCCCCCACCACTACTGCCTGACGAAGGGACTCCCAGGTCGTGGAAGGAAGGGACTTTTAGCTCCATGGAGGCGATGATAGAGTTGCGGTCCGGCGTGCGTGTGATCATCCTGGTTTTGTTCCTGGGACTGTCAGGGCAGCGGTAGGAGGTTCCCACGAGCTTCGAGGATTCGGTGTACCTGTAGTTAGAGCTTTCAGAGACACTGTACGCCGACTTCTCAGGAATACTGCCAATCCCGTGCCCGGCATTCCTGTGCATGGATGTAGATCCATCGTGGACTTTAAACTTGAAATTTTCTTGGTACTTGATCTTCTCCTGCCCAACAGTCTTGAACCTGGGACTCTCGGGGGCTCGATCTCTGTACACGGCGCCTTCCGGCTCGGTGAACTTGACACTGTGCTTTGGACTTGATGAAGAGGAGATCGAACTACTAGAATGGTGCCTCCCTTTGCCCAAGATGCTGACGGGCTCAGTCGTAAGGGAGGTCGAACTCTGGTAACTGCTGGAGGTGCTCACCATAGTGTGTGTCTGGAGGGTCTCCCCGTAGGTCGAGGTGGTGACGAGGCCACGACCCCGAGACAGCATCTCGCCGAGTTTTGGACATAATAAGGGAAGGGAGGCGGCACCCTCGTCTGTGTGTTCACCAGGGGTCGCCATGGTGAGAGCACCAACGCGTGAACAGCCCTAACCGGCCGCTGCTACCCAGCAAGACTCCCTCACCAAAATTAACAATATTCACTGATTAACAATATCCTATAGTTAACATCTTACAGTTAACAACACCTTATAGTTCACTATATCAGACACTGATTCGCACCAATAGGTTTCAGAGTAACTTTTTTGTCGTCACTATCTTGTACATCAATTTGAATATAATATATATACGCGTATTAGATTTTGAACTTATAATTACTTAATATTTCTACTGATATATAACTAATAGTCACTTGAGTTATCCTGGAAAATAAGAAATATTCCCATTAATATATTCAGTGTGTTGGACAAGCGGTGACACGAGTCGTCATCTTTAAGAAGGAAAAATCTTTGTCTCGGGTCACTCATGCAAGATATTCCGGTTACCTGTATGTGAGGGGATAATCGTCATCATTAAGTCATTCCAACGAGAGTATTAGAATCGGGTTATCTTAGACTTAGAAAAAATACGTCACAAGTTATCTTAGGTGAAGTAAATTATAAGTATCAAACTACTCATCACAAGTTTTTAAAATCAGGTTATCAAATAAAAAAATAATCACATAATCACCACTAAAATAACAATCAGGCGATCACAATAAGAGATAAAAATATCATTGCCAATAAAAATCAGATTATACACCGATCAGGTTATCAAAAGCTATCCAACTCATCACCAATAAAATAATCAAGTTATCCAGGGGTTATCACACACACACACACACACACACACACACACACACACACACACACACACACACACACACACACACACACACCAGTTACCGTAAAAAAAAAAAACATATTGTTTAGAAGCTCCGATACGTTACAATCAAACAATATCACCCAACTCTACGGCTCAGAAATCATTCCCGCAGAGTCAACATCAATATGAGATTCCCCGACCAGCAGCCCTTTTTTATTCTCCGGTTGAATGTTTACGTGGTGTTGGGCGACTGTGGTGATTGTACTCTGGACCAGTGTCAATATTCTCACGAGGAGGAGTAGAGAAGACATATAGGGGAGAGTGAAGACAGGGTGACAGGGGTGTGTGTCTGTGTGTGTGAGAGGAGTGTTACCGAGGCAGTAGGAAACATGACCATCGCTCACACCTACACACCTACTCCTCAAGGGCATATAGCTACATCAACCTTGATCTGTGTTATATAAGGGAGATAAATATATACAAAGCCAAGCCAGTATCGATCCCAGGACAAAGTAGTGAGTGACGCTCTTAAGATGCAAAACGTCTCTATTAGATGCTAGTCCTCGTTTTGGTTCAAGACTGCTGAGCTAAACGGAAGACGGTCACAATACGGTTAATGATAAAGCCTAACTCACGATACTCTCACAATACGGTTCAATACTCTACCGTAACTCACGATACTCTCACAATACGGTTCAATACTCTACCGTAACTCACGATACTTTCACAATACGGTTCAATACTCTACCGTAACTCACGATACTCTCACAATACGGTTCAATACTCTACCGTAACTCACGATACTTTCACAATGCGGTTCAATACTCTACCGTAACTCACGATACTCTCACAATACGGTTCAATACTCTACCGTAACTCACGATACTCTCACAATACGGTTCAATACTCTACCGTAACTCACGATACTTTCACAATGCGGTTCAATACTCTACTGTAACTCACGATACTCTCACAATATGGTCCAATACTCTACCGTAACTCACGATACTATCACAATATGGTTCAATAGGCTACCGTAACTCACGATACTTTCACAATATGGTTCAATACTCTACCGTAACTCACGATACTTTCACAATATGGTTCAATACTCTACCGTAACTCACGATACTCTCACAATACGGTTCAATACTCTACCGTAACTCACGATACTTTCACAATGCGGTTCAATACTCTACCGTAACTCACGATACTCTCACAATGCGGTTCAATATTCTACCGTAACTCACGATACTCTCACAATACGGCCAATGCTCTACCTTAACTCACAATACGGTTCAATACTCTACCGTAACTCACGATACTCTCACAATACGGTTCAATACTCTTCCGTAACTCACGATACTTTCACAATATGGTTCAATACTCTACCGTAACTCACGATACTTTCACAATATGGTTCAATACTCTACCGTAACTCACGATACTCTCACAATACGGTTCAATACTCTACCGTAACTCACGATACTTTCACAATGCGGTTCAATACTCTACCGTAACTCACGATACTCTCACAATGCGGTTCAATATTCTACCGTAACTCACGATACTCTCACAATACGGCCAATGCTCTACCTTAACTCACAATACGGTTCAATACTCTACCGTAACTCACGATACTCTCACAATACGGTTCAATACTCTACCGTAACTCACGATACTCTCACAATACGGTTCAATACTCTTCCGTAACTCACGATAGTCTCACAATACGGTTCAATACTCTTCCGTAACTCACGATACTCTCACAATACGGTTCAATACTCTACCGTAACTCACGATACTCTCACAATACGGTTCACTACTCTACCGTAACTCACGATACTCTCACAATACGGTTTAATACTCTACCGTAACTCACGATACTCTCACAATACGGTTCAATACTCTACCGTAACTCACGATACTCTCACAATACGGTTCAATACTCTTCCGTAACTCACGATACTCTCACAATACGGTTCAATACTCTTCCGTAACTCACGATACTCTCACAATACGGTTCAATACTCTTCCGTAACTCACGATACTCTCACAATACGGTTCAATACTCTACCGTAACTCACGATACTCTCACAATACGGTTCAATACTCTACCGTAACTCACGATAGTCTCACAATACGACCAAAGATCTACCGCAAGTTACAATAAGCAATGAGACGATCTACATAAACTGCCTTCTGATGAGTTACTTGGCTGTGGTGTAGCGCTGCAGTGTATCTCAGGCGGACACCATTACCAGGAAACCCGCGGAGGGAGAGAAGGAGAGGGGGGGAGAGGGAGAGAGGGGGAGAGGGAGAGTGGGAGAGGGAGAGCAAGTTTAGCCTCTAACAAGGTTTACATGAATTAGTATAGCGATGAGGGCCCCCAACCGAGGAAGCCACTAATTTGGGAAAGGACAATTAACTAGTTCAAGGTCTGTAACTGTAGGTGGTTTCCTATAGTGTGTGTGTGTGTGTGTGTGTGTCAAGGAACAATAATACTACCTTGAAGTCTTTAGAAATTGTTTAATGTTTTTTGTTTGTGTTTTTAAAGTATGGACGTGCATACACTCGCATATAACGCATTATTGGGTGTGTTTATTTTATGTTACGGTTAAAAGATGGAGACAAGGGGCATAAAAACACACAGACAGACAAAATATCTCTCTCTCTCTCTCTCTCTCTCTCTCTCTCTCTCTCTCTCTCTCTCTCTCTCTCTCTTTCATAATCCATTGATGTAATGAATTGCATCAGTAATTCTAAATATTATCATGCATTCAACATTGCAAGGATAAAATATCATTACTTGTGAAATTAAACACATTCACTCACTCACTCACTCACCCACCCACCCACCCTCTTTCTCAGCCACCCACTCACTCATTACACCCACCACAGCCTCATTCACAAGGTAATAATTATATCAACGTGCAGGTACCGCTGGCCAATACAGGTCTTAAACCTCATTAGTGCCAGGTGTCAAGTGCCAGGTGTCAAGTGTCAAGAGGTATCAACAACAGCGAATCACAACACCTAGACCTAGATGTTACGTCAACACTGTGTTTCTAGTGAGCTGTCTGCCAATGGTGTTTCAACGCTGTCAGGCTGTATCAACGCTTCCCTCAGATCCCCTTTATGTCAACGCATTTGTCAACGCTCTCTTAATACACTGTCAACGCACTGTCAACATTATCTAATACACTGTCAACGCACTGTCAACGCACTGTCAACATTATCTAATACACTGTCAACGCATATTATATAATCCTCTATCAAAGAACCACACCCACATATTTTTCAACACTATCACCACCCTATAAACACTACTACCACCATTCTATCACCACACTACCACCATTCTATCACCACTACCACCATTCTATCACCACATCATCACCACACTACCACCATTCTTTCACCACACTACCACCATTTTATCACCACACTACCACCATTCTATCACCACTACCACCATTCTATCACCACTATCACCACATCATCACCACACTACCACCATTCTATCACCACTACCACCATTCTATCACCACTATCACCACATCATCACCACACTACCACCATTCTATCACCACTACCACCATTCTATCACCACACTACCACCATTCTATCACCACACTACCACCACACTACCACCACTATCACCACATCATCACCACACTACCACCACCATACACAGCTCAAGCAGCCCTCGGCCACTGGGTCACTGTCACACACACAAGTTTGGATGATGTTCTTAAAAGGTCATACAATTTTTTTTCGTGTTTGTTGACATTCTCTCTCATCTTACCTTTGCTTACTGTACTGTTTGTCTCTTATTGTTGTCGACTACTATTTAAAGTTATTGGTTAAGACCCACGGGATTACCTGAAGAATAGACCCCTAGGTATGTTTCACCTGATGATTAATTAAACACCTTTAACGTTACCTGGACCTTCGTTGAATAATAACAACAACAATAATAATAATAATAATAATAATAATAATAATAATAATAATAATAATAAACGGGGCGCTTCTCACGACACACTGTTTGAAGTCATAGTAAATTGGTGAGACGTGAACATATATACAGGTGTAGGCGAATGTTGTAAATGGAGCTGCGTGGTGGAGCGGCTGGGACAAGAGGCCATATATGGGTGTCAAGAGGCGGTGTGTGTGTGTGTTGTTCCAGATGTCTGAGGAGGTGTTGTTTTGGTAGATGCCAGGTAGAGTCGAGGGATGATTGACAGAGAGATCATATCCAGTTTTCTGTAATGGATGGAATTGAAGAAAATGTAGAAGATGATCAAGTTTAAGAAGCCAAAAGAGGAATGCAGTGAAATCCTCATATAACGGACTTCGATTTAACGGAATATCCTCTCATTTATAGTCCGTTAGAAGGAAGTTTCATATATAACGAACTACCCTCTCATAGGTCCGTTAAAAGGAGGTTGCATATATAACGAACTACCCTCTCTCATATACTCCGTTAGAAGGAAGTTTCATATATAACGGACTTGGATTTAACGGACTAACCTCTCACATATAGTCCGTTAAATAAAGATTTCACTGTACGAGGAAAAAAGACAGCAAGAAATACCACAAATAAAGCAAAAATATAAAGCGAAAGAAGTATTGCAGAAGATTTTCGATGAGGATAAGGAAAGGCTAGTGGACTATAGAATGGATAGGAGGAGAAGGAG